>JAJJMB010014260.1:245627-378441 GCA_023531105.1 Papaver atlanticum
ACTGCTCTCTAAGAATAAAAGAATTTTGTGTCAACACGCAGAATTTGATAAATTTGTTCAATTTTGTGATAACTCACAAGATTCAAGTTTTCGGCCTAATTAATTGGCAAAATTAGATCTTTTACACCTTGTGCAAATATCTCGAACCCTATTGGTCGAAGCCAAACCTAGGTAAGCTAGGAAACTGATCCGCCATGGAGCTAGTAGGAGCAAAATCCTACCAGAAAACAAGAAACAAAAGAGGAACTGTGGCAAATAGGAGCAATGACGAAAGAGGCGTGGCCACGCCATATAGCCGGCCAATTCGCTCCAATGGGCATCGCCTGTGGCCGTTGGCCACGCTCCATCTTTCTCTTGCCGACCCCTTCTCCCATCAACCAATCAAATCGCTCAAAACCCGCCACACACACTTTTAATAAAGATTGGAAGTTGGTGGGTCGATGCGCCTAATTCCATTAAGAATCTAATCTATACGGCCCAATCCAGTCTCCAAAAAATAATCACGGCCGTAAGATTTGGCCACTTGATTTATTAAGTTTAACCGCTCCCCGACGCGCCCAAATAGGCATCGTCATGCCACCACAAACAGCGTGCCAACACCGTTGCTGCATTCTGCGCCCAAGTATTGGGATCGTCTACAAACCATCCCGAACCGCGCCAGGTAATCATCACAGGTACCATGCCAATTGGCTATCCAACCTACAAAATCACGCCAGTATGCCAATTGGCAGGCCATGCCATTCCGCGGCAGCAATATGCCAATGGTTTTGGTCAAACCAAAGGGAAACCCTATTTTTCTAGTCATGTCCCAATTATGCAACTCTGATCCCACAACATTCCACAAGCCATGTGGGACCCAGGAGACTCTAAAGAATGGCGCCCGCACCATATTATGATTACCCATGATCGTCCATGGACATGCCCACGTTATGGCCTTGCCATGGTATCTTAGATCAAAACGTCCAAGAAAGTATTTGCCAAGATGCCGCCGTGCCGCGCCACCTAGTCGCGCGCGCCACTTAGGGTTTTGATATGCCAAACCCTAATTTGGCCAGGGCCATTACGCCGCCCCATGCCAAATAGCATCACCTGGGCATTAAGTTCGATGTGGCAACTAGAGCCAATATCATTAAGCCATATTTGGATCCAACACCAATATGCCAAGATGTAGCAGGCGCCACTTTGACCGCTACGCCATTGGCAGACATCACCTCGCCACTTAGCCATTAACAGGCTCCACATTGCCATTGTGCCACTAACAGGCGCCACATTGCCATTATGCCACTAACATGCGCCACATTACCACTGTGCCACTGTGCAGGCGCTACTATGCCATTATGTTGCTTAGATTGCGTGTGATTGGTCAGAATAACTAGGTCTTGCACATTAGATCCACTCAGTAACTTGTTGCACATTTTTCCATGAAACACTTGAGACATCAAACATGTCACAAATTGGGGGATACTCATCAGGGTATTGGTCTGGCAGTTTACAGCGTGCAGCGTGCAATGCGCCCATTACAAGAAATTGTCATGAAAGAGCGGACGGTTAGATAGCGGTAAGAGGACAGTGGGTGTAAGGCTGACCAGTTTCCCCTCATAATGGGAACGTGATGGTAAACCGCTTCTACACAACCCCACTTCTCCACTACTTAACTGTCTCCACTTCCTACGAGATTAAGGGTGCTCAATGACTTATATAAATAGGTTTTCAACCTATTTCAACCAACAACAGAGTTTTGGTTAACAACCAGTACCCATAAAAATACCAAGAACTGATAGCTTACATTCCGAAAGCCAGTTTCATATTCTGATACAAGTCATAAAACATCCACACCCTTAAAATTCAATATTCTGATTTCAACACCTTCTTCGCTTCCCTCCCTAAGATCAACCCTTCTCCTTCACTTTGTGACCGAAGTAAGACTATAATGGCCATTTTTTGGTTTAGGCAAGGATTGTACAGATTGATCTCTCGAATCTAAAGTACTCCCGTGCAGTGCATTTGTTTAGGGTTTAGATTCGTTTCTCGGCGGCACACCCAAATTTACCAAAACCAACAGAATCAGTTTTTACCCCAAAACACCTGTTCACCTTGATTTATCAAAAGACGGAACAAAAATTCAGAGGTATTTCTGTGGGAGACAGATTTATCTATTCAATAGACTTTTCTGTGTGAGACAGATTTGTTTATCAAGTCTTTGACTTTGGGTCGTGGAAACTCTTAGTTGTGGGTGAGATCAACTAAGGGAATCAAGGACGTAGAGTCCTGCTGGGATTCAGAGGCGTAAGGAACGCGACTATACCTTAATCAGTGTGAGATTGGTTAGGGCTCAACTATATTCTAGTCCAAAGTTAACTTGTAGTAGGCTAGAGTCTGTAGCGGCTTAATACAGTGTGGTGTTCAAATCTGGACTAGGTCCCATGGTTTTTCTGTATTTGCGGTTTCCTCGTTAAAAAAATTTCTAGTGTCTGTGTTATTTCTTTTCCGCATTATATTTTTATATAATTGAAATATCACAGGTTGTGCGTAGTTCAATCAATTAGATAATCCAACATTTGGTTGTTGATATAAATTGATTGGCACTTGAACATTGGTCTTTGGTACCGTTAAAGTTGTTTCTCATAATAATCAGGCTCACGGATTTCTATCTGTTTGATTTGCTGATTACATTGAGAAACAGGGATATAATTCTTGGATGTATTTTCCTTGATTGGGTCTGACTGTCTAGTTGATTCTCTTGGAAGTATAATGGAGTTAGTCTATACAGATTTCCGAACGAAATATTGGGTGTGGTTGTTAGACCCTCGCTTTTTCACTTCCTCTAAATCATCAGAAGGTTGTCTAGTAACATTAAAGACATTTAGTTCAGTGGTCATATTACCAAAGTATATGTTCTTAAGTCCGGTCCTACAGTTGATAACATCATTAGACGTGGATAAAAATGGGTGACCTAAAATCATCAGTATTTGATTCTATGGGTCTGGGACAGGTTGTGTATCTAGGACTACGAAATCCATAGGATAAATAAACTTTTCGACCTCAATAAGAACATCCTCTATCACACCACGAGGAATTTTAACAGACCTATCAGCTAACTGCAGTGTTATCTTGGTAGGTTTCAATTCACCAAGTCCCAGCTGTAAGTACACATGGTACGAAAGTAAGTTCACACTAGCTCCTAAGTCAAGTAAAGCTTTCTCTAACCTATTTTTTTCCTATCGTGCAAGCAATGGTAGGGGCACCTGGGTCTTTTTACTTTGGAGTTGTGGTGTTTTGATGATCGAAATTACATGACTGGCTAAAAAGGCTTTTTTAGGGACACTAAGCTTTCGCTTTCGCATACACATATCCTTGAGGAACTTGGCGTAAGCCGGCAGTTGCCTAATTGCTTCTAGTAACGGAAGGTTTATGGTAACTTTCTTAAAAACCTCCATTATGTCATTAAAGTTGGATTTATTCTTTGTTGGTACTAGTAGCTGTGGAAATGGGGCTCTAGGAATAAAATAGGGCCTCTCAGGAACCACATTGGCATCACTAGAAACTTTGTCAGTCTCTTCAGCTAGTGGTTCCTCTTGGTCCTCTTGGGAACTAGAAGGTGGATCTACAGTATGTCCACTATTAGGCATGGCTACCTTATTGTCTACCGTTTTACCACTCCTAAGGGTTGTGACAGAATTCACTTGGTTGAATGTTTTATCTCCTCTAGGATTGGGTATTGGTTGACTAGGGAACTTACCTTTTTCTCTTAAAGACTCATTGATCAGACTACCCTGGTCTTTTAATTCAGAAATAGCATGACTGTTTTCTTGTCTTATCCTATTACTAGCCTGTAAACTCTGCTCAACAGAATGCTGAAACTTTAAAGTCTGCTGGGTTAACAAGGCGAGAGACTCCTCTAAACTGATAATCTTCTTATCTAAAGGGTTCCGAAACTGTATTTGACCTGAAGGATTCTTAGTATAACCAAAACTTAGGGGAGCATTAGAATTATTAAAATGACCTTGACTCTGGCCCTTAGACCGTGAAAGGTTCGGATGGTTTCTCCAACCAGGATTATAGGTTTCAGAATATGGGTTAAATTTCTGATGGTTGTAATCTATTGTTATTATAAAAATCACTGGCTTGCTCTTCCATAGCCCGACCTTCCCAAAAAGGCTATATTCTACCACTAGTGTGACCCAATTCTAAAGCTTCTAACCTCTTTGCTATCGCTGCAATTTTGGCATTTGAGTCAAAAGATCCTTCTACCCTATTAACGTTTCCTCTGCCTAGAAGAACTGTTTTCTTGGGTTCCCTACTATTTTCCTATTGCTGGGTCTTTTCGGCGATGTCATTCAAAAATGTCATCGCTGCATCAACTTTTTGGTTTTCAAACCCACCTGTACACAGAGATTCTACCATGGTTGTTGTGGAATAATCTAAACCCTTATAAAGGATCTGAAATAGCCTAGCCTTTTCTAAACCATGATGAGGACATTGTGTTAACAAATTATTGAACCTTTCCAAATACCTATACAAAGATTCTCCTTCCTGTTGAGAAAAGGTGCAGATTTGCGTCCTAATAGACGATGTTTTGTGCCTAGGGAAAAAATTGTTGAAAATGGCATATCTAAGTTGTTCTTATGTTTCGATTGTCCCGGAAGTCAAACTATGTAGCCACGATTTGGCTTTATCTTTCAGGGAAAAAGGAAATAACCTAAGTTTAAAAGCATCATCATCAATGCCTCTAATTTTTAGGGTACTACAAATTTCATCAAAAATCCCTAACACGGAAATAGGGGGTTTTCATTTTCTTTCCCTAAAAAGATTGGGAGCATCTGTATGATCCCAGGTTTAAGTTCATAATTTGCGTCAGTGTCATCTAACCTGATACACGAGGGACGAGTAGTCCTAGTCGGATTCAACAAAGCTTTCAAAGTTGCCATTTCTGACGTTACCGATCAAAACTGGATTCTCTAAAAATCGGACTTTCTAAATTAAGGTAATCGAGATTCTTAGAACTACTAGGTTTTTCTTTAATAAATCGACCTATAGCATCTCTTTTACGTCCATGCATACAAAAGAAATTTCCTAAATAGGAAGGGTATTCTAAGCAATCACAAAACAAGGATGACTCAACCAAATCAAACCTACTGATTTCTAGCAAACAAAAAGCATGATGGATCCACTTAGATTGTTTTTAAACCAGCTTCTAATCTTCCGAAAGGAAACTAGGTATAGTTTTAGAAAACCTCTCTAGAACGTTCTGAATTAAAGTAAGTCAAATAGAAGTAGGAGAAGCTCAGAAGAGCTTCGATACTCAAACCTCTTTGGAAAAGAGGTTTCCTTGGGTTATAATGCGGCGTGTTCAACTTACAGTAATCATCCTGAACTTCGAGTTAGGCTAACAAAATACCCAATACGGTCCTTTCAAACGACTTTCCTAAAAGCTCGTTACCTTATCGATCTCGTTCTAGTCAAAATTTTAAGGCTTAGGTTCGCGTAGGTTACGTGTTCCAAAGGCGGGCAAGAAGAGAACGGTGATGAAATACGAACCCTTCTCTTGTATGGTCTGGCCTTGCCCTTTACTAGAAAAATAAATGTCTGTATTCGGTCCTCAACATATAAGCATACGAAGGAAGACAGTAAACCCGCTGACAGGGGATTCGCGGGTGTTTATGATCTTACCTCCCGTTCCAGACGGGGGATGAATCGGTTGTAGTCGACTCGGGCCACCAACTCCTATGTTAGTGTACAAACCCGAGGGGTCGAGACAGTATCGTAACTGTCGTCCTTCTCCGCAAATAGTTTATATTTAAGACTACCCTTCTGTAGGGTTTCAAAATAATGTCCAAAAAGTTCAAAAAGAAAAGAAAAATTATAAAAAATAATAATAAACCCTAATACAGTTTTCTAAAAATTACAAAAAAAAAAAGAAAAAAAAATCTTTGTCTTTTCCTCGTTTCTTTTCGCTTTGTCTTTTGACTCCAAGTCTTTAGTAAATCACCAAAATCTTTGGCTCATCTTTATTTTCGATCTAAAACCTGTAACCAAAAGACAAATACCCAAGAAAACGCAAAATAGAACAAAAGAATAAAAACCTAAAAAATAAAAATCACTAAAAACAAGTCCGCGTCGGCGGCGCCAAAAATTAATGTAGTTTTTACAGTGGTAAACAAAGTTCGTTCAAAGACTTGTAGAGATTCGATTTTAGATTTAAACTCTAATTTAACTAGAAAATAAATAAAAGGTTGTCACAATATCGAGAGATTACCGAGACTCAAGATTCCACCATTTATCACAATCAATTGGTTCAAATAATGATTCATAACAATTTTAGCTCTTTTGTAGACTCTTATTCTTTGCCAAGACAGATTTTATAAAGCATTAGATATAAATCATAAGCATAGCGCATCAAGATTTCTTAGACTAAGCATACACTATCAAACAAAATCACAAATAATCAATGAAAATCATAAATCAATTAAAACAAGTGCAAAAGTCATAAAGAATAAATTATAGTTACCAATCAATAGTGAAACATGGCTTCCTCCATTGTCCCAGTGTTGGGGTTTAGCTCATCATGCTCAAAAGATTTTTCCATAGCTCAAAAGGTGTTTTTATTGAAGAATTATGAGAAAAAGAACAAAACAGCTCGATTGCAACAGATAAAACAGACCGAATGTTACAAGGAAACAGTTGCTGCAAAGAATGAAAACAGTTACTGAAAGTCTTTTGCAAATAATGTTGATAGTGACAGCTTCTGCGACTGACTCTGTCAGGCTTATGTTCTTCAGCTTCTTCTTCACAACAGCAGGTGAATATTCCTGCAACTCCACCTGCACTTCTCTGCTCCGGTTCTGTGGCCTCCCAATCAACTCCTAAATACTCGATAACCTTTATGGAACTCCAACAAGCTATTTATATCCCACAGGCCGGTAAATTCCAAGAATATCTTTCCGATTATCACCTCCGTTTCTTTCTCACCAGACCACATGATCTTTCCCTTTTTATCTCTTCTGAGTTGTAAACTTTCTTCAAATTTTGGTAAACACAATCTCGTGAGAATATCCTATCTCAAGTCCCACATATCTTCCAAAAGAAACAACCAAAATACCCGTGGCTTTCTCACCACCTCTGTTTACTTCCAAACTCGGTTTTCTTCCTTTTTTTACGTTGACAAAATCGTTACCAACCCTGTTTTGATGTAACAACTTAAGACAAATCCCAATTGTCCAAATCTCCACGAAAATCTCGACTCTAGCAGTTACACAGGTGAAGCTGTTTTTTCTTCCCCTGTTTTGTAGGAATCAACGAATATCTCCCCTTTTTATCGAATCCAAACTCTATATCAATCCAGTTTGGATTAAACGGGCCCATACCACAAGAAATCCGCAATTGAATCTCTTTCAAACTCTTCAAAAATTCGATCCGTAATCTGCCAGTAAACTGTGTACTTTTTCCCGCCAAATTTCCACTTTTGAATGGTGAAGATGAGGTGGCCCTGATCCAAAATTTAGGTGCCTTTAACAGCTAGGGTGTAAATAACATCGAGGTGCCCCTTAGTAATTGAGGTGCCCCTTATCCAAAGTGAGGGTCCGAATAGCAGGTGTCCTCCGGGTGCCAATAACATATTTCCTCCGGGTGCCAATAACATATTTCTTGGGCGTCCCCAACGTACTTCCGGGGTGCCTATAGTGCATCTTCTGGGTGACTTTAGTAATTTTCTTCTGGGAGTGCAAATAAACTTTTCAAGCCAATTTCTCTAAAAAGCACCTACAAAGACATAAAAACCATAATAAGTACAACAATTGAGCACTAACAATATGTAGAATCGAGACAAATCAGACACAAAAATGTTTCTATCACAATGCTCTAACATGATCCATACCTAAAGAAGAATTCAATTCATTATCCTGATCTTTTATCCAGTGCTCATGATTTATTAATCTGGAATGCAACTCAGAGATTGATAAAGGTGTTTTTCTATTTTTAATAGTAATCACAAAATTAGAGTATTCTCTTCTTAAACCAGACAGTGCATACATCACTAGATCAGAATCTGGTATTGGCTCACCAATTTCAGCTAAAGAGTTAGAAATAGACTTAAGTTGATGAAAAATATCAAAGATAGACAAGTTACCTTTCCGAATTAATTGTAGTCAGAGATCTATGCATAGACTTTTTTGCGGAGAATTATTCTATCAAAATCTTTGAACGATGAAGCCATTTATCACGAGCATAAGTTTTTCAAAGTAAGTTTGTAGCAAGAAAAGGATGAACAGTTGCATTAATACATGATCCCACAAAATGATCCATAAATCTCTATTCTAGTTACATCGGGTTAACAATTTGAATGTTTTTGTTGATCAAATAAGGAGATTCTTGTAGAATCTATCTATCAATAAAACAAACAAGTTTGTACTGATCAGAATATATGACATTTGATCTACCCACACTGGAAAATTAGATCCATCGAGTTTTACTGAAACAAAATTAGTAATATTATGAAAAGGTACTCGGGGAGTCGGAAATTTGTAAAGGAAAATTATATTGATTTTTTATTATTTTATTGTTGTTGATTACTTGGTTGTGGTGGTGGTTGTGGTTGTTACAGGAGCACAAGTGTTTGTTATAACTGTAGAAATTTACAAGATTGTTATAGGTTGGAGGATATTTTGTATTATTGTTGTTGGTTAATCAGAATTTTGAGTTTGTCTCACCATTGTTAATGGCAAAGGTTATCGAAATTAGGGTTTTATACTGAAGGTTATATGTTTGATTAGTTGTAGGATCATTTGGTATCTGATACCATATGAGAGTCAGAGCAGATTATATTAAGAATATCAAAACAGAAGGAAATACAAAGACATGCATAACACCCAGAGAGATTCTATAAAGACAACAAAACTTGATAGAATAGAGACTATCATAACTAATTGATAACCTAGACAACAAGCTGACTTGGACAAACCTACATGACAGCACATACATGGACTAATGAGAACTACTATAGCATGGACACAAGTCACACAACATCAATACATAAGGTTCACTGTATCGATCTTTTTACGGAGTCAAAGATAAAAATAAAAAATCACGATCATCAGAGATACTTCCACTGCTTTCGAAAAGGTTGCAGAGGATAGTGCCCCCCGTTGGCGGATTTCTTCACATTGGATATGGAACTTGATACTGATAATGGGCTCAGCTGAAGCCTGTAAAAAAAATAATTGTTAAAAGCCCAATGTTGGATTTCATACTGGTTCTGGACGTAACAGTTTTTTTTTTTAAATAGGAAAGGAAATTTCATTAAATTTTAAACTTCTTGTACATATAATTTCTCTTTAATAAGAGAGTCTATCCACATAGGGGCTTCATTAAGCCAACAAGAATTAGATGCCATACTAATTGCATCTTTTGCTAACAAGTTTGCAGCACAATTTGTTCCTTTGGGTACATAACTAATCACCCAATTATTGAAACCTTTTAATAATTCAGCACAATCTCTGATTATTGCATTGTTTTTCCACTTAACAGTTCTTATGCTTCCAGTCAGTGCATTGATTACATTGACACAATCTCCTTCCAGATGAACCTTAGACAGTCCAACACTTCTTGCTATTTGAATTGCTTCAAGTAAAGCCAGTGCCTCTGCCTGTTCTGCATCTTCTGCTACTGCTAGGATGCACCAAGCCCCTTTGAAGACACCTGCATCATTAATCATAATTAGTCCAGATCCCATACATTTACTTTCTTTGCAGAAAGAAGCATCAAAATTGATTTTATTAAATCCTTCAGCTGGAACTGTCCATTGTATTGCTAGTCTTTCACTGTGTACTTGGTTCATGTTTGCTTTCACTCTAGCCAAGTGCTCATTCCACTCAAGAATAGATATCTTAATTTGTTGAACTGTAGCATTTACCTGTAACTGAATGTTATCGAAAACTACTGCACACCTCATTTTCCAAATATGCCACAAAACATGAACAAAACAAACCAGATTAGCACAAACATGTGGAGCATTATTACCATTATTATTGCTAAGCCAACTACTTATCCATTCTATCATATTTTGACCTATAATTGTACCAAAATTGGTTATATCCACGCCATCCCAAACCTGTTTTGTCACATGGCATTCCAGAAACAAATGGTTCATAGATTCTATTTCCCTGTGACATAGAGGGCAAATTGTATCAACATTATGCATATGTCTAGCTATTCTTTCCCTCACTGGTAGACATTTATGAACACATTTCCAAAGAAAATGCAAAATCCTTTGGGGTATGTTCAGTTTCCAGAACTTCATCCAAGGAAAGTTGAGAGGAGCATCTGAAGGAGAAGTAATATTGGTTGTACCATCAACAACTCTGTAAGCAGTTTTTATAGAGAAAAATCTATTGTCAGCTGGTTTCCAGGTCAATCTATCTTCACCACTTAGAGGTATCCTGATTTTACAAATCTCAGTAACAATATGACTATCAAACAATATATTCAACAGTTCAATATTCCACCTATTACTATTAGGAACCATTAACTGATCCACAGTTTCCATCTCTCTGGACATAAATCTAGAGGGAAGAGTTCTTGAAATTGTTGGAACCCAAATATCTTTCCAAATGGAAATATTTTTTCCAGTTCCAACCTCCCAACAATAATGATGTTTAATGATTTCAAGTCCTCTACATAATGCCTTTCCAAACCCAACTTCCATCAGCATTACTAGCATGTAAAGGGTTGTTGTTTGGGTAATATTTGGAACTCAAAATTTTAACCCATTCAGCATCTTTTTTAGTAAGCATTCTCCATGCAAGTTTTGCAAGGAGAGCACTATTTAATTCAGCAGTCTTTTTAATATTGAGACCTCTTAAAGCTTTAGGTTTAGCTACAGCATCCCACTTTTTAGGAAACAGACCCCTACCCCATGTTTTTTGTTCCACCAAAAAATTCTTTGGATTCCATATAGTTTATCAGTGAGTTTCTTAGGCATTGATCTAACTATGGTTTTGATTAGTGGAAAATATAAACAATCTAATCAGCTAGACATTGATATGACTTCGAGTTTTATGCCCAACAAAAAAAAAATTGTCACTTGTATATACTCATATCAGAATTTTAATCATATTTTTCCCGTTCCATACATTTGCGAAATGCATCATTATTATGTAATTATGGTGGTTACACCTACCGAGGCCTAAGACAACGAACTTGGAAGGACTAAGGAGATATTAAAGAGGTGCGACTGTGCCATGAGCTAAATCTCAAAAAAAAAAAATGTTAGCTAGCCAGAAAATGACAGTTGAGAAGGGACCGTAGACATTAGAATTTAAGCATGTGAGTAGGCCAGTGTACCATCGGCCCATCCATCTTGTTATCACATAATTCACGCCGTTCCAAGTTCCAGCACCTGCACCATGTCACGTTACAATTACGCCGAATATATGCGGCCGGTGTTTTTGCGTCTTAAGTTAAGAGACTGGTTTCCATTTGTCTATCTCATTCATTGGAAGCAAAAACACATCAGAGATGATCCTTCATTAACTCGAAAGCTAATTTCTCATCTACTCCAACTGCTGAGAATTTGGAACATGTTACAGGCACTCCGGATTTATACTTCTCTTTTTTACACCACTATGTGACTGTTAAATCCACCATTAATTCCATCTCACCCAACCCCACCAGGAAAAACAGGGGTCCTACTTTTTAGAATGAGCCAATCAAAATTTGACACATAGTGGTGTCAAATTTTTGGGTATAAAAACGGGGGCTATAAATCATTTTCGTGAGAATTTCTTGTGCGCAATGAAGTAGACTGACAGAAGAAGGTGCAAACTGGCCCTCTTCTTAGCTGTTTGTATCTTGTACGAGCAAGAGTAAAGCTAGCTTACGGAAATTGGCATTATGACTTGTGAGTGGACAACAGGAGTACGGATCAAAGGACTTCTGTTTTTCCAGGCAACTTGGTCTGAATCTAGCCAATTAAAGAGCACATATACGAGATAAGAAGAGAGTCTTATCAAATGTTGATAGCAATGGATATTTTTATTTTTTTATTTTTTTATTTTTATTTTTTTTAAACAAGGAACCTTTACATTAATGGGATTTCAAGGTTACAATTAGTTTAAGATCAAAAATAAGAGAATACAAAGTAACAAGAACATACCGTAAGAGTACAATACCGAGAAATCCGACAAGAGAAAGAGAAGGATTACCGGAGTAAGACAAATACAAGTATGAATAAGATCCGATTAAATCGGAAGAATGATGGTTTTTATCGGAATTAAATTCCAACCATTTAGTTTGTTTTTCTTCTTTAGAAAGAAATGCTCCCAAAATAGGAGTGATTTGCTCAAATCTCTTATAGCTAGTGATGAAGCTTCCGTTGTCAAAAAGACCACCTATGGAGATTCCGTCGTCGGATAAGTTGATGATGAAGATTCCGTCGTCGGAGGCAACCAAGATGAAGATTTCGTCGTTGGAGAGCATGGAGCACCACTATTGATCTTAAAACCCAACCTAATAACCAAGAATCGCCATTAAAGCGAAGATAAACCTCAAAAGAGTAGATAAAACCACCAAAATGGTATAGATAAGTAGAAAACATAATAAAAACCAAACTAATCTACTAACTAACCTAGAAAACAAGGAAAAACCAAAATATAAAAAGATTGTTTTTGATGGTTATGTTGAAGAAAAATAAGGAGTGAGAAAGAGGAGAGAGAGAAATATTTTTGGTGCCACCCTAAGATAGCCACGGATATCAGTTGTGGTTATATACGTTAATAACATGTCCCTACCTTTTTGTTGGACATGCAATAAAATGCAAATGTGTGGGATCCAAAATTAAGTGGTAATTGACTAGTGATACACCGATACAACCAATACAGAATTAGACATGATGAAAAGAATATCTATAAGACATCCCCAAAAAGTACATTACATCAAACTGGTAAGTAACACGGATTAACAGTCGAGCCGAATTGGTCCACTTACCTGTCCAGGAACATTATCCCAGCCGTGTGACGACTAGTGTCTTCAACTTTTCAAGGTGAAACCTGGGCGGTTGAATTGGACCTTGAATTGCAATTTGCAAAAGGTAATATGCTCAGAATAATATGCCCTTTTCAGTTAGGTTTGGTTGATTTTTCTTCCTTTATTTAGATTTTTTGTTAAGTTCGAAAGTTAGCCACCATGCAGCAGACACATAAATGACCAGAAGGGCCTTATGATTTCGAGTACGATTTTGTACATATCCTCTAACAAGTATTCTCTAGCAAGTGTGTTCGTGAAATTTAAATTTTATCCCCCGTTCAAATTTAGCATTTTAATGAGTATTCTATGGATTGAATTCGTGACCAGTCTAGCAGTTTGTAATTATACATTGGATCCATTTCTGAGTCGAAGACGTCCAATGCTATAACATTGACAACAAACTTGGTAGAAAGGAGAACTGAAATTAAAGAGGCGCGAATTGTGCAATGAGAGGTTTACTAAAAAAAATACTAACTAGCTAGAAAATGACAGTTGAAAATAGTGTAGACATCGGAATTCAAGCATGTGAGTAGGTGTCACATGCCCATCTAATCGCTTAAATTTTTTATGGGACATGACCGACAATACTATATGGTTCAGTGAATCAACTTCACCCACAAGTACTCAGCCTTGCATACTTGCATCAAAGTATGCATCTGCCTTCACTCTTAAGGCAATACGCAACGGAAGTCTTCATCTTCTTTCTCTCTAACTCTTTATGCCTCCATAAGCATAAGAGGTTTACCATGCATCAAATCAATTGATCAACTCACACAAATCAGCAACATCATAACACAAAGATATACTGCAACAAACTCATTTTATTGCACTAAAGGAAGATTGCAAAACTTGGCCATCACATGGACCAAAACAGGCATCTTGGTGAATGCCTAACACTCTCTACAAATCAGTGGTTCTTCTCTCAATTGAACAACACCAACATTATTGATTCCTAGACTATTTATACTACTAGGATCATGCCAAAACTTCTGTGCAACCGCTTGCACAAGCCTTGGACAGACAAGTGTCTAAGTAGTTTCAATAAACGCCAACTTTAACTGCCACCTTTTGTGTTGTCGCGCCAATTGGTGCCAAACCTGTCCTTGTTGGTTATGAACACTCTAATATGGTTATAAACATACTTTATAACCGTTCTAACTTGTCTCACTTCATTGGCATGCTCACAAAGCCAATAACCAACTCCTAACCGTCACTTGAGCCATATTGCACAACTGTTGCGCTTTACTGAACTCGGCTTTCATATTGCACAACTGTTGCGCTTTACTGAACCTGGCCTCCATATTGCACCACTGTTGTGCTTCAATGATCTTGGCCACTTCCTTAGCTCATTTTTATTATTTCGCGTCACATGCTTCACTTGGCCAATTCGCTCGAAAATAGCAATGCCACTCTT
Source organism: Papaver atlanticum (assembly GCA_023531105.1). Taxonomy (NCBI): domain Eukaryota; kingdom Viridiplantae; phylum Streptophyta; class Magnoliopsida; order Ranunculales; family Papaveraceae; genus Papaver; species Papaver atlanticum. The sequence continues at coordinate 260,059 of JAJJMB010014260.1, forward strand.
GCATTACTAGCTTGTTTGCATTATTCAAGTTTTGGCCATCCTTGAACTAATGCATAGACCAACTCTTGGCCTATTCTACCTTCTTGCATCATCCTTGAGTTTGGTCCAACTCAATTCTCTGGATATGCCTTGATGCCAACATCGCATGTTGCATCTGTTACTTTGGCCTTGCCTTGCCTTTCCGTCAATGAAGCTTCATTGTGTCGGCCAATAATCTTCATTACTTAGCCAAATGTCTTTACAGTGTAGCGCTACCTTTGCGCGTCACTGGCCCTGCAGGGTCTTTCTATCTCAGCACTTGACAGTCTATACAGTAATGCGCAACCTTTGCGCATCACTGACTTGGTCTGCAATACTGTAACCCGCAATCATTGTGCGCCACTTTCCTGACCAGTCATAGACCTCCCCACCTAATCCGTTCAACGCCCTCGTTGAACGCAACAAAGCATACTCGTTATACTTGTTCCCTGGCCTTGTACGCTTCTGAGCCCATCTCAGAAATCAACAAACTTGTTTGGTCTTTTTCCTTGCCAAAACTTTCCTGCCTAGTACCATATGCCATCACTTAGCTTACTGCCTTGTCATTGATCCTACTGACTTGTAATGTTGTTGTCACGTTGGCCTACGCTTCAACTTCAACTACAATCGCATATCAACACCCAAATGCAATTTGGAAATTCCTCTTGCCAATTCCCTGAATTAGGCTTAAATTTCACTTGAATCATTTGCGCCTAAGTATACGCAAGTAATGATTCTCCCCAACTGATCACAATGATCATTGCCATGGTATTTTGCCTTCACTTTCCGACTTTAGTTGCACCATGCAACATAACAGGACTTATACAAGACTTGGCCTCATTCTTCAATCATATGCGCCTACGCCAAATCATGCCATTCCTTAAAGTATGCACTCTATGATTTTATACCACTCTTGGTATGCGCCACAACCAATAGCCTTTGCTGCACTCTGCCAACATCAACACTTTCACTAGATTTGGCCTCCAAATCATATTGCAAACTTCGCCTTCTTGGACTTGCATCATTTGTATGCCAAAGAACCAGCACCTTGTTGTCCTTTGCTTGCATTGTCGCAACACCTTGACTGAAATGCATGACTTTGGTATAGTCATGACTTAGGATTACCCGGGACATCCCACCGTCACTTTGGACAAGGCATCCTCTTCACGCGCTTTTGAAACCAGCAAAGCCTCACTTGTTCTTTCAAACTGCTATGCTTTAATGTAATGGAAAAACAACATCATGTTCTTCCTAACTATGAGTTACTCTTATCTCATATACTTGATGGACTTACATCTTCATTCTTGCTGCATTACTCCATGTTATCGCTGCCAATGCCGTCGCACTTCCACATAACTCTCAACAGCAAACTCACCTATGCAACCAACTCCTATATTTGCTTCTTTCACTTTCAGCGTCTTCTATTGCATATTTTGGCTTAATATGTTATGTAGCATCTTCCACGCGAACTAGATTTACTTTGAACGAAAGAGGCAAGAACTTTCGCTTCAAATACCCTCATTCACTACTACCTTACATAGAGAGGCAATTCTCAACACCAAGGTCCACTCGACCCAAACTGAAAGTATACTCAAACTTGAGCAAATACTCGCGCCAACTGATTATAACTTGTAAGACCTAACAAGTCTTGTAATACTAACTCCATCTTCGCTTCTAAGCAACAAACAAGGAAGCGAGATAGCACCTACTTTCCCCAATGTATCAATTCACTTTTCCACATGCACTCTTCCAACTATCAACTTTCTTATGCCACTCCCATAATGAAGAATAATATAATTGACACTTAGTTGAATACTCCTTCAAACTGAGGCTATCATGTTGCTTTAGCTTTCATCAAGATTTCTTCAAGAATGGCCTCATGCCATCTTTATGCATCACCACTACCATCAATTATCTTAACCGCAACCAAGCTTCTTCAACTGCTACCTCTCTGGTTTACAGGCCACACTTGTTCTCGACGATTAGGACATGCCAATTAGCACCAACATTTTGACGCAAACTTGTGCACCTTTGCACAATTAAATTGGACTTGACTTGATGATGATTAAGCATCACCATAGATCTCAGCAAAGTTATATCACTCAATGACTTTCGCGGACAAATTCCCTTGGACAATCTCAACAAGGCCATAATCCTTGCAAATGAGGCACCCACTGCCTATGTTCCTTGAAGCAAGAATGTCGCATTCTTCTTCAAACTTGGAACTCATTTTTACTTCCCATGCACATCTGGTTAGTCTTGTCTTTCCCCTTCTCCAAAATCAACTTTAGTAGCAACAATTGTTGATTTGCAATTGACAAGAACAACCGCTTGTGGTTATGATCAAATGCAGGTCTTTGGACACCCTTTTTCAAGCATATTGATCCCACTCATAAACCAAGTGCAAGCACACTCCTTGTGCACATATAGCATCAATGAATAACTCTTTGCAAATGAAAGACCGTGGTGTATCGATTTTTCCCTAACTTGCGCTTATTTCTTCAGCCTTTCCATAAGGTTTATGGTAGATAAGAATTGGCCATCCAATTATTCTTTTATGGCATCACATTGCCACGAAAATGCTGGTTCACAACCAGACTTTGCATTACCACCAAGGTACATGCATTCAAGAGAGGTTACTTAAATCTTCCACCAGCTGGCTACGATGAGACACCTTAAATCCTATCGCATAGAAAGGTTCTCAATCTTCTTTGCCACTGCAAAGGCCATCAACTTCTTTGAGTTTGGGAATTTTCGCAAAATTCCCATTACCACATGTAATGTACTCGCTACCGATAAAACTATGAATATATGCATTCCTAATGCATAATATTCCCATACTTGTGAGAAACATGGACTTCAACAACTGACTTGCACCATATAAGTCAACATACTCTTTCATTTTGTCATGAAATCACTTGAAAACCCAGTTTCCAATGATTCTCGCACGTTGATCTAACACTTTGGGCTGGAATTCAGGCACTTTTGCCATGAACTTTCTTGGCATGTTGCTACTTCAAGATTCAAAGTTATTTCCAATTGATATTTCCACATAAGACCAACTTCTTCTAGTCTCCATACTAACGAAACCCAAATGCTTCATTACTGAATTCGACAAACAAATGACACCAACTTGAGTAAAAGAGAGAAAAATAAAGAATTGTTTCCCCAAACACGGCTCTTATACCTGCTGTTACATGCCCATTTAATCGCCTAAAATTTTCATGGGACATGACCGACAATACTATATGGTTCAATAAATCAACTTCACCCACAAGTACTCAACCTTGCATACTTGCATCAAAGTATGCATCTGCCTTCACTCTTAAGGCAATACACAACGAAAGTCTTCATCTTCTTTCTCTCTAACTATTTATGTCCCCATAAGCATAAGATGTTTACCATGCATCAAACCAATTGATCAACTCACACAAATCAGCAACATCATAACACAAAGATATACTACAAAAAACTCATTTTATTGCACTAAAGGAAGATTACAAAACTTGGCCATCACATGGACCAAAACAGGCCATTCACCCTCTTGGTGAATGCCTAACACTCTCTACAAATCAGTGGTTCTTCTCTCAATTGAACAACACCAACATTATTGATTCCTAGACTATTTATACTACTAGGATCAGGCAAAAAAAAATTGTGCAACCGTTTGAACAAGCCTTGGACAGCCAAGTGTCCAAGTAATTTCCATAACCGCCAACTTTAACTGCCACCTTTTGTGTTGTCACGCCAATTGGTGCCACACCTGTTCTTGTTGGTTATAAACACTCTAATATGGTTATAAACAAACTTTATAACCATTTTAACTTGTCTCACTTCATTGGCATGCTCGCAAAGCCAATAACCAACTCCTAACCATCACTTGAGCCATATTGCACAACTGTTGTGCTTTACTGAACTCGGTTTTCGTATTGCACAACTGTTGTGCTTTACTGAGCCTGGCATCCATATTGCACTACTGTTGCACTTCAATGATCTTGGCCACTTCCTTAGCTCATTTTTGGTTATTTTTGCGTCATATGCTTTACTTAGCCAATTTGCTCGACAATAACAATGCCACTCTTTCATTACTAGCTTGTTTGCATTATTCAAGCTTTGGCCAGCCTTGAACTAATCCATGGACCAACTCTTGGCCTATTCTACCTTCTTGCATCATCCTTGAGTTTGGGCCAAATAAATTCTATGGATATGCCTTGATGCCAACATCGCATGTTGCATCTGTCACTTTTGCCTTGCCTTTCCGTCAATGAAGCTTCATTTTGTCGACCAATAAGCTTCATTACTTAGCCAAATGTATTTACAGTGTAGCGCTACCTTTGCGCGTCACTGGCCCTGCAGGGTCTTGCTATCTCAGTACTTGGCAGTCTACACAGTAATACGCAACCTTTGCGCATCACTGACTTGGCCTGCAATACTGTAACGCGAAATCATTGTGCGCCACTTGCCTAACCCGTCATAGTAGGCCTGAATGGTGGTTTATCGGTCGGCATCAATGAATGAACTTTTTTTTTTTTAATCACAAGATTCACGCCATTCCGACACCATGCATGCTCCACTAGAGAATGGAAATGCTTCATGTAAATGTGGCATGTGTTTTGTATGCCCAATGAAGTAGACCGACGAAGATGTGAATTAACTAGCCCTCTTCTCAAATGTTGTACTCCTCCGTCCCAAATTAGATGAGCTAGTTGTAGTTTGCACAATTCTTAAGGCAAGGAGGAAAGGGGAGTATGTTTTAAGTATTTTTAACAATTATACCCTTATGGATAATAACTAGTAAAACTTAGAGATGATTTATCCTTTAAACTATACCATGGTTTTTCATAAACTTCATACCGTTGAAAAACATTTTAAAACATCTATATAACGAATATAAACATGACTATCAATGTTACATATTTCTTATAGTAACAATAATCAATTAAAATGGTAGTTTTAGAAATATCCCCTTGATTAGAGAGATAACTCATCTATTTATGGGACATAATTTAAAACCAACTAGCCCATCTAATTTGGAACGGAGGGAGTATTTTGTAAAGAAGAAATATAATGGACCACCAAGAGTAAAAAATGTTCCCGGAATGTGGCGTTATGAGTCGGCAACAGTACGAGCACGGATCAAGGACTTCATATCTTTTGGCCAACTTGTTCTAACTAGGCCTGTACAGGAAACCGTCCGGGCCGAGAAACCGGACTGAAACCTCTTGAACCGGTGCCGAACCGAGCCATACCGAACATCCAACGGCCGGTAGCGGTATTAGAGATCATAACCGTAGGATCTTCGGCTCGGTGCACGGTATTATTTGAAAGGCCGGCCGAACTGAGCAGAAAAAACCGTGAGTTAATAATAACCATAGATCTAAACATCTAATATAATCCTAGTCGTCCATTCTGGATATATATACCTAACCCTAACAAATCTCACATGTATACTCTCATTCTATCTACCTCTTCTTCTTCTTCCCTCTTGATCTTGAAACACTTCTTCTGAAACTCTAAAGGCAGCTGCCACCAACACCACAGTCACCATCTTCTTCGTTACTTCTTATTATTCCTTTGCTTTATTACTTCTTCTTCTTCCTCCTTCTTTTAATTCTACAGCAGCAGCGGTACCTGCAACACCACCATCACTGGCCTACACCACCATCGTTATTCACTAGCCTACACCACCTGCTACACCACCATTACCAGCACTACCACCTTTAAAGGTTGAAGATTGATCTATATTTGATAGGGTTTGGTTCATTTGAAGATTAAATTAGAATTTTAGGGTTCTTAAAAAAAAAGGGTTTCTTAAATTTTGTTAAACAAGCTACTCTTTAAGCAATTAGTATTCCCCTCTTTCTGTGTATCTTATTTGTAAGCTTGTAACACTTAACATCTAAATATGTACTCATACAATTGCTAAAAAAAAAATTCAATTTCAACTCAATTGAAACCCTAGATTTGTTTTTTGTTTAATTTGTTAATGTTGATAGAAGCTACTGAATTAATATTGTTGATCATGTATGATTATTATGAAAACAAATTGTTCTTATTCGTTTGAAATGAATCAATTGATGATTGTTAAAACATACTACAACCCCCTTACTATATGGGTTCAACATATAGAAGCCCCACTAAATGGATCCTTCACTATCAACTCCAATCTTTCACATTTTGATATTCCTAGGCCCAAAACTTTAATATTAGGGATTACCAATAAAACTACACTTTTAAAATACCTAAAATACCCTGTGTATATGCGATGAAATGTATCATCAGTTTATGTTCAGTTTCAATTTCTATTTCATTTTCTCTCTCCATCTAAAACCAGAATGAAAACCAGATATGCTTTCATTAGATTCAATTTCTAAGGTTTTCTTGATTCGCTGTACTACGAAGAGGAAGAAATGATAAGATTCTTTGATATTTACTTATGTATCTACTGATGATATTTCTGGATTTCATTCGTTTCTGAATAAGTCAAAATCGAGATGCAGGGACGATGAAAATTGTCATCAACAATTAGATCTAAAGATTCAACAACAAAAAGTTGAGAAAGATAAGTTTCTCCCTTCTAATCATATTTAAATCAATTGTATGTGATTCTGAAATAAAACTCAGAAGAAACTAATTCTTATGTCTCTTGAAAATCTAATTAACTTTGATTTCAACTGAAATTCCTTGATTAATTCATGATCATAGTAAAGATCGGTTGTCATCTTATCCTAATCTTCATGTTGAGTTAAAAAACTTGAAAAATATTTGTCTTCAAATTTTCTAGGGCTTACTGCTTAAAATTGATTTATCTCTTAATTTGTAATCTCGATCGACAATTGGACTTGTGATTCATGATTAGAGCATCTTAATCCTTATTACCCTCTGAATCGATTTGAATATTTACTTACTTTTGATTTTCGATCTGATCTGAACTCAGATATGTTCATGATCAATTGCTTTAGAATTTGTTTTCGTTGTTTGAAATACAACAACAAATGCAATTTGATTACAGGATATAACCTATATATATCTAATTGAAAACTTCAATTTATATCCTCAATAGATAATCCATTACAGTGGTGATTACGTTGTTGGTGAGAACATCCATTATGATCCTTTTTTCTGAGAGATAAAGAAGGGAGAAACTCTAAGTTGAAGAAGAAATTGAGAAACAATGGTGAAGGAAGTAGCAGAGAATTGAGTAGAGAGTGTACTGATAGAGATGGTATCTGCCTTCCATTTTTATGCCAACAAACCTGAACTTGCTGCTCATCTAATCTAAGCTACTGGTTAAGATGTTGGCCACAAAGTATTATAAAGGTTCTTCTTCTTCTCCCTTATTAATTACACTTTGATCAAGCTAATTGACTCCAAATTATAACTTAAATAGTCTCTTATTAATGTTTAATTTGGTTGTATCCAGGTATTGTTGTTTATAAACTTTAAGAGTTGTTAACAGGGTCTAGCAATACTATTGTTTAATGTGGTTGGATGCCTTTTTTGTAAATTCAGTGACCTATTTAGGGTCTAGCGAAATTGTTTTTTATAAACTTCGAGAGCTGTAATAGGGTCTAGCAATATTGTTGTTTTTAGCCCTTTGCAACTTCCCAGTTAGGGTCATAACGAAGCACTGAAATTTAAACCACCATTAGTGTTTACTCTATCTTATCACCTCCCAGCTGCCAACAACGTGCAAAAACACCATAAAATTAGCGAGAAAGATCAGCCACGAAGGATGTTTTAAAGAAATAAGAACGTCGTCTTCAGCTGCATTGCCATATGCCATATTTTGTTGGTCAGACAAGAAGGTTCTACTGTATTATTGAGTTTATCAGCTTAAGAATCTAACAGATTTTGTTCCTGTGTGTGCCTCTTGTTTGATATATATTACTAAGTGTGTATGTTTGTGAATATAAGTTTGAATGATTGGTGAACTATTAACTAGAAATGGTACAAGGAAAGTTAATGAGAAAACATTGAGGTAAAACGATGCTTTATTCAGTTTCCTAGTGGTTTTTGTCTGAGATTGTGTTGATTAGGTTAGAAGATACCTAAACTTAACCCTAATTGAAGTAATTAACGTGATTACAGAATTCGTTGTTGATGTGTTTACCGTCAGTGGTTGTGATCGATTCCAACCATCTAAGAATCTCATTTATTATGTTTTTGGCGGTTGTGTGCCTATCTTTTGTTGTAGATTACTAAGTGATGTATGACATCTACTTATTTTCATTGTGTCAACTATTATAGTTGATCCCTTTGTCCGTATCAACAATGATTGTTGATCCCTAGCGTCTGTTTAGTTTTATTGCTTTGCAAGTCCTTTACTTTCCTAGTTTAGGTAGCATTCCTTTTTCTTTTCTTTTTAGTCGGTCATGCTAGTCTATATAAAGGCTAAGCCTTCTTGTTTAGAGACACACAATCTTATTATCAATCAATCAATATTATTATTTTTTAATACGATTCTCTATCTCTTTTATCTTTTCTTTTATCTCTTTATTATCGTCAATTCTCATCCTTTTCATCTCTTTTCATCTCCGTATTTTGTTGTAGATTACTAAGCATATGCATGAGTGCTAGTAACATATTAATTACTGAGGAATATCATGCATATGCTATAAAACCTGAAGGTATCTGATATGGAAACGATGATTAATTTGTAGAATGAACAGGTTTTTATTCTTTATATGCAAGGCAACAATTTCCACTGAGAATACTAGAAATCAAGTAAGTTATATAGATTGATTCTAACTGTTATATTTAAGATGATTTGATTTAGATTGATGTGTGTATTATAAGAAGGATTATAAAAAGGGAGTATGAAGTGTTGAATCTTTGTGGCACTATATTTTTATGAGTTTAGTAATTTAAGTTTCTATTGATGTTGATTAGATATTGAAGCCAGGTAAACAAGTTGTTGGTAGGTACACAAGCTAAGTAGATGTGTATCAATAAGTTACACATGCTAATTTGATGTGTAACTTCTAGGTACACAAGCTAAGTAGATGTGTAGCTACTAGTTACACATGCTAATTAGCTATGTAACTTATAGATACACATGCTCATACGATTAAGTTACTTGTTCATACACATGATTGATTTTTTTCCGTTTTCATTTTTCATTGTTTTCTTTATTAAAGTACTGGATTGCTATTATATCTATTGGGTGTCAGATTGGTAGTTCAATAAAACTGGATCGTTTTAGCAATGCAATCACTAGCATATTTAGGTTCATATCTTGGTGAGAGAGCTGACTTCATATCTTGCATGATAAAATCTAGCTTGTTCTTTCTTTTTTTTAAGAAATTGTTTCTGAAAGATTTAGGTTCCATCTCTATTTTAAAATCTAACTTGATCCTTTACACAAGATAAGTGGATGTCTAACATCTAATTACCTTTATATGCATGATGATTGTTTGCTAGAAAGTGGTGGTGGCGGTCATCATATGTAATTTTCTGATTTCAGTTTATGCTATTAGTAATTCATATTAGAAATGTCGTCTGCAATATAATATTATGATAGATGCAATAATTCTCGCAACTTGTTGTTTCTGGTAGGCATATTCACTTCTCTTTAGCTTAATCTAGTAATTTAGGTATCAGAGACTTTAGATCGTTAAGTTTTTTGGTTTACATTTAGTGTTTTAATGAAGTCCACTGTATTAAGCTTGTATGCTTTCCATAGTAATTAGGCAATATTTATAGCTCGTATTCGATTGAGATGTTTCCTAGTAGACCTTGTGATATACACAAGTTATTTATATGTGTAACTTCTAGTTACACATCTTATATGCTTGTGTAACTTCTAATTACACAAGTAGGATGCATGTGTAACTCTGAATTACACTAGACATATGCATGAGTAACTTCTACTTACACATGCTAAAATGAACAAACTTTGCAACCAAAAATTACACATGCCAGTTACACAAGCTAGTTGGATGTGTAACTGCTAGTTACACATGCTAGTTGGATGTGTAACTGCCAATTACACATGCTATTTCAGTGTGTTAAAGTTGAAAATATATTTATCTCGTTTTCTGAAAAGTAGTATTACTCTCATACTGACAAGTTTAATGAGAGTAATATTTTGGGTGAGGGTGGATTTGGATGTGTTTATAGAGCTCATTTTGATGATGACAATCCATTGCATCTGTTAAGAGATTGAATTTCTATACTCATCTTCATTTATAGAGATCATTGCAAAGTTTTATTTTTCCTTTTCTGGTCATTCTGATGTTAGACTGAATTCGAATTGCAGAATGAAGTGTATTTGTTGAGTAAGATTCGACATTCGAATATAATTTCCCTTCTGGGTTATTGTATTTATGGCGAGACGAGGTTCATTGTTTACCAATTAATGCATAATGGATCTCTAGAAACTCAATTGCACGGCATAACTACTACTGTTTGAACGTTTTATGTCAGACATTACAGAAACCTGTAAAGGTTGACACTATTTTTATTGACACTACAGGACCTTCTCATGGATCTGGCTCTCACGTGGCATCTGCGAATGAAAATTGCGCTTGATACTGCAAGGTTAGTCTAGCATGCCTCAATATATATTTTGTTTCTTATTCTTCGTTTGCCCGGAAATGTTGAACCTTTAACTCGTAGCTTTACCGCAGAAATCAGTGGTTTGAACATTATACACTTGGTAATCATGTTTATGTTCTTGCCTTAATTTATTGAATTCCAATATGAATGTTACACTAGTCAAATTCATGTGAAACTGAATATACATCGTTGTATGTACTGTTCATTTAATCTTATAAAAACTGATTGCTTGTTGTTATATTTCAGGTTTCTAATAGCTTCATAAAAGCTAATTGCTTATTTGTGGTATCGGTCCCGCTGGAATTGGAGTTGATGCTGAATACACAAGTACACTAGATAGATGCATATGTAACTCCAAATTACACTAGACATATGTGTGTGTAACTTTTAGTTACACATGCTAAGAAATTATTGTAAATAAATATTAAAGTAATACATGTATTTTTTGTATGTTTTCTTTTTGATGTCTATTTTTTTTGATGTGTAACTTCTCATTACACATGTCATATGGATGTGTAACTTCTGGATACACATGTCATATGCATGTGTAACTTCTGCGTACACGTCATACGCATGTGTAACCGTTTCATGCCATACCCATGTGTAACTTCTGGATACACATGCACATTGCATGTGTAACTTCAGCTTACACATCCTTATGTTGTTGGTGGGAGGCCGTGGTCGGTGGTGGTGGCCGCCGGTGGCGGCTGGTGGTGGTGGTTGTCGGTGGTGGTGGCGGTCGGTGGTAAAGATGGGTGTGACATCATGTTTACTATATTTTAATAATTTTGGGCTTAAATTTAAATTTTATTTAATTAGGGGCTTTATAATATACATAAGGGTATGAGTGTCTTTTAATAATTTTGGGTCTAGATTTAAACTTTTTTTAATTAAGGGCTTCATATTATGGGTAACCCATGGGTGGGCCTTAGCCTAATTTTCCCTTGGTGATTTTGATTGTATAAAGAAAATCTGGTATAGAATCGGTAAAAAGCTGCAAGAAAAACCGAGACCGGCCAATCCGACTGGGACCGGTTTAAAATCGAACCGAAGAGTGGTCGGCTCAGTAGCGGTTTCAGATTTCAAAACCGACCTATTTTTGGCTAAAACCGGTCACCGGGCCGACCGGCCGATGTGCAGGCCTAGTTCTGACGCTAAATAATTAGCGTGAGTATAAAGCCGAAATAGGAAGAGAGTTTTATTTTATTTTTTTGATCCGTGCGGGATTCGAACCTCTAACCTAACAACTTGAGAGTTCGTCCCTAGCCAACTGGGTATCCCGGTTGGCTAGATATCAGCTATATAATATGTCCCTACCTTTTTGCAAATGTGTAGGACCAAAACGTAGTAATCGTCTGGGACTACAAACACAACCTAAAGGCCAAAAAAGTACATTAAATTAGCTGGTAATTTAACATGTACCGCTAATTCACAGTTGAGTCTAATTGGTCACTTACCTGTCTAGAAACATTGTCCATGCCCACTAGAGTCATCAACTTTTTCAACTTTTCAGGGTGAACCTGGGCGGTTGAATTGCAACTTGCAAAAATGTTGTACCCAGAATAATATGGCTTTCCAGTCGCAGTCCACAGTGCTTTGCGATAGACTATTTCATTCCTTTTCCTTTGTTTAGGTTATGTAGTTTGAACTTTGAACATTATAGGCAACCAATTTTAATTAACTTTATTATTAGTCCACGATGTACCCTTGTTTAATTTCTCTTAAATAGTTTTGCGACGTCTTCGGACACCAATATCAGGACTAGTTGGGGAATCCGTTGTCATCAATTTTGGATGTCCAGATAAACTCGGACGGATCGGAAATATAGATTTTTATCTTTGAACTTGAATACATTAATTGCTCTAGGTAATACTGTGAACACAGATGTAATAATGATAGCATCGTGTTCACAATCAATATTCGCGGTATCGAGATAACTATGATAATAGTAGAAACACATACAAAATAACATATCATAATTAAAGGGGAAACTTTGAGCCATCGGGCTCATCCTTGTTTCACACCACGAAAGCATCTGTGATGGTTCAAACGAAGCAGAACACGATTATAAGAAAACTATGAGTGCAGAACACAAATGAGACAATGATTTAAGTGGTTCAGCACTAAGGCCTACGTCCACGGGGGTTCGGTTTTTCACTATGTATTATGTGAGATTACGAAGGATAGTCGAATGACTTTGATTAGGAAACAAAGGTAGAAGAAGTAAAACTCATACTTATTCTTTACAATTTCTCTCTCCTAAACTATAGTTCTCTCTAAATTTTGTTCACCCCCTCTCTCTTAGCAGAGTGGGGTATTTATAGGCTTCTTGTATGGGACCCTCTTCTCTGTAACAGCTGTTCCTTATCGTCTTGGTTAGTGTGTCGATCCCGATGATATCTTCGTCATGCCCCGATGCCTCTCAACGGTAATGTATCGCAACGATGGTACACCTTCTCCTTCTCCATAGGATGTTCGACACGTGCCCTATGTCTATAGCATTTAAGGCGGGTGGTTGGGACAGTCTGCACGCCCTAGACAGTTGTTAACGCGTGTGTCAGCTGCACTTCCTTTTGTTTGTCCGATCTGGATCTTCCTTGGGATGATAAAAAGTAATCTCTCGGAACATCTATTGTACTTCGTGGTGGTTCTTTCATCAGGTGATCCTTGATTCGTCATTGTAGGATTCGCATGATGATGAATACGTGGCGGATGAAGGTGGTGCATGCCCCTTAGGTGTCACAACGTGGCATCATTATTTTGATGCTCTTCTGTTTTATGGAGTACACGTGTCTTCTTCTTGACACGTGGTCAATTATTGATTATGTGTATACAAATACCGTGAAAGGATTAGATCAAAAGAATCATGCTGCTTAAGTTTTAAAGGATGACTGACGTAAACTGGAAAAAAATGGCCAAACAGAAATGTCAAAACTCAAGAGATGAAGAGAAATGTGCACGAAATAGAAATTAAACAGTACTAAGTGTCTCTCTTGCGGGAATTCCATTGAAAATTTTGGCTAATTTGACTATAGGGAATTCCATTGAAAAATTAGGCACCATCCTATAATATTAGGCACCGAGAGTTTTTTCTCTAGGGCTGTGCGTGCGGAGTTATCCAACCTTTGCTATTATGCACTGGTTTGAAAAATATGGATACATATATACACATTGGATTGCCCGAGGCTTATTATGCACATGATCTAGGTTGCCCAGGCGATGTGGGACTATTTAACACCCCCACCCCCTCAACGACTAGGGCTACACAGACGGAGTGGCACGGAAGCCACGGACACATACAGGCGGGAACAGAATGGTACAGAAACCATGGACACACGGATGGAAACGGGTAGCGTTGAGTGGGGTCTGGCTCTGATACCATGTTAAGAACCCACGGCCTGTTGCACGTAAAAATGCAAAATGTTTCGTGTCAACCCGATTCCTATAGGTTACTTTTCTGGTGCCTATGTTACGCCGAACTAGTTTACACAATACAGCGAATCGCTCACGCTTACTCCAACCATGAAGGAGAAAACTTTCTTTCCTTCCACTTAGTGCATTGCATTTTTGTTATAGAATTTAAGATGAATTTATCAATATTCCTTTCGGAATTTCAGTGACATCATGCATTATGTTGTCATATATTTAGTTGTTTCAACATTCTTAGTAATCTGAGCACCAGAAACAACACTAACCAATTCAATTGTGGTGCGGTTTCTTACATTGCGGGATATATAAGATGTTTTTTTTTTCTTCGCAACTTATATAATAGAGGAGCTATTTAGCCTTACAGCTTACATGACTTGTACCTTATACGACTTTTACGCACACACGTTGTGGCTACCCATACCTGCCGCAATCATTTTTATTTTTAAACGATAAAGAGACTGTAAAACGAATTGCTTGTTCCGTTACCAAGTATAATCAATGACTATTGCCGAGTTGATTTTGTAAGTTTGGCTTGAGTATTTTATATTGTTCGCTTGATCGCTCATAGACTATAAACAACAGCAATTTATGTCCAGTTGAGTATTAACAATGTTATCATAAAGAGTGCCACTCGGGGCTTTTATTGAAAAACAAATAGTAATTTACACATGAATGGTTGGGAGTCGGGAGACAATTTGTGCTCCGACTCCTTTTTGGATAGCCAAACCTACCCTATGAAATAGAGAGCCGCCTATTTTATTGTTAGCATCAAAATTAACTAGGCAGTTCTTTAACCTCTTCAAGAACACGATCAACTCCACTCCGAGTTCACCTAAGGTTGAGAAGGCCAAGACGCCAAAGTCGTATCCATGAGACTTGCATATGTCCAAGTATTTGATGCGTTTGCGGCTTACGGCAGCTGAAATGGCTTGTCCTGGTGTGAAGTTGCGTATCCCAGTTCCGGAAAAGGATGAAACTCCTGTAACATCGAAACATGTATCTAACCCGTTCATCTAGTTGTAAAAAAGTATATCAGCTGGCTTTGGGGCATAGTTATCGGCTAAGAAGCCCAACACTGCTTCCTTCCGCGCTGCGACACCGGCTCTGTAACAGATGTCCATAACAATAACTGCCCCTTAGGACATACCATAACTGCCATAAAATTGCTAATAGTCAATTGTCCGTATTTCCCTGAAGGGACAGTTGACTATTAGCAAAATTTTATGCCAATTATGATATGTAGTTGACAATTCAAGTTTTCAAATGAACCTGGACGGTACTCGAACTAAATAGTGTATCAGGATTAGCACACAACCAACGGCCGTAAATCAAAATTGTAATAACCAGCCAAGCATAACTATAAATCTGACCCAGTTCTGAGTCGTCAGCATTGTTTGAGGCAAGCCACCACATGTTTTCTTAATCAGCCCCACATGGCTAAGAATATCTATGCCGAATCGGCGAATCCCATTACTCTCGTACGTGGAAAAATCACTCCGTTAAAGTAGCCTAAGATATTTCAGATCAAAATCTGTGTCGTTTTCGTTCAGGTTATCTTTCCTTTCTTGCGAATTTATGCTTGGAAATTGGATCACTAAAAATATTTTAATATTATCCAACAAAATTATCTGCTACAACTTTGAAGCGTCCCGTGTCCGTACGCGTACAGCATCTACACATTTTGGTCTCTTGCCATACCAGTGACAAAAGTTTAGAACATGACATGACGTCGATGCCATACAATTTTCTTTGGGATATGCTACAGTGACCGACATATTCTTCCGAGAATAATCCCAAAAGGGTATCGGACGCTGGTTGTGCAGTTGTTATAACATCAGGATTGGAGCATCGAAAGAGTGGGTCCCTATTTATCTCTCTTGCGGGACAATTGTCGAGAAAGATTGTCCGTTAATTAAGCATTTCTGATTTCCTTTTCCCTTTTTTTCTATAAAAATTTATAATATAGTCGTTTATTTCTGTCCTCTTCATTTCCAGGTCTAAGTTAGTGATTTTCAGCAATGCCAGAGTGTGTGGGATTAAGATAGCTCTAAAATGCGACGCGTCTAGGAGCAGACCAAAAACGTGGACCAGTCCCCTGGACCGTTGAGATCTATAGGGGTAGGGTGGGATGGCCAGTTGCCTCACCCGAATGCATCCCCGTGAGTACCCATCCCGTTTGGATAGGGTTTTATCCGCACAAACGAGGATGGGTTAGGGTATGGGTGATACAAGAAATTCCTGTTTCTGGGATGGGATGGAGATGGGATTCAAGGTCCCCGACCCATAACTGCCTCCTAGCTTCCATACTTTATGATTTAGACATTTATACAAGAAATTGTATTGTAGTATTTTTAGTGTTCTTGAAGTGTTCCAATAAATAAAGCATTTCTCTGTAACTCTAAACCTCGATATTGATTAGTGATCCTCGATTTTAATAGTTAATCATATTTAGAATCATATGGCGATGTATGTTATTTTTCTTGATTCTGTAATCTTGTTAAGATAAGATATTTTTATCACTAAGCCGAGTTATTCTTTCATTTATTGAATTCTTGATAGTTATTGTTCGTTCATCACTTTCACTTATTTGTACTGATAACTGATCAAATATATTATCTATAAGTTAATGGAAGAAAAAAAATTAACAGATGATGAGACGGTTAACGTGGTGGAAAATGCTTAATAATGAGGAATTAAAAAGTAGAAAACTACTGATAGTATCGAGCAGTTATTTTCTTTGCTTATCTTAAAGTGAAATTTTAAATTTATGATTTTCGAATCCGTTGTTATTAAGTTATTATAATCGCTTACATCATATATTAACTTAATATTATGGGTAACCCATAAAAATCTGTCCCGTACGGGTATTTCCCATACCCTACCCGTCTCAATTCATGTGGGTAATGGAGTGGGTACGTTTTTTTTTTTACGAACGGGACAGTGACTGGGATTATCAGACCCTCCCGTGGCCATCACTGATAGGGGTGGGGTTTTAAGATGTGAGTGGGGCCAGCAAAATTGATTTGAATGGTTGGATTTCATTGGTCCACAGTTGGACGATGAAATTTGGTACACCTTTAGCTTTTTCGCTTAAAATGTTTAAGGACCTAGACAACTAGCTTACCAGGTAGAAGTGATCAGGCTAATTTTGACTAATATTTTATACGGATGTACAGTCGGACAAGCAAATACAACTGCAAGTAGATTGCTGACTATCATGCTTTAGCTCTGTTAGAGCATTTTACGGTCGAACTCGCAAGCGTTGATATCTCAAGCTTGTTTGTCAAGTTTAGTTGATCAAAACTATAGTCTTAATTTCTAGTCTACTTATAGCTATGTCTCGAATTAGGATAGAATGTGTAGTTGAGCTTTAAACTTCACGGCGTTCACTAATTGAAGACGAAGATCTACTGAGGAGAGCTTGGAGGAACTTCATAAACAAAAGGTATGTGGAGACCAAAGCTTATCTATCACTCAGAAGTCTATTCTATTTTATCTCCGAATGAGATTAAGTCGTATAGCTATATAGACTTTTACATTATACACATTTGATATTTCGAGCTGAGTTTATCTCGCTTATCCATTTCTCGAAATATGTGTTGGAAGCTTTTTGATTTAACTATGTTCATCATATTCTTGACGAGTTTAGTTGGAAACAATTTATTTGTTGGAAACTAAATATTAAGTCGAAAGATGATCATGTGAAAATTTCCTTGAAACATCTTACATGATTTGTGTGAGACAATCATTTGATGTCGACTTGGAAAGTTTCGTATTGATCATTCAATCACTTGAAAATTACTTGAAGCTAGTGGTTTGTGTACGACAGCTATTGTCGTCTTCTAAGGATGTTTCAATGATTGAAATGGGAGTTTAGAACAATTAACCATGTCTGGATACAACACGGTATGCATACCTAGTATGCAAACTTTTTTGTAATGATTCGGGTTCGGGAACCTTGTTTGCGTACCTAGTATGCGAAAAGTTTTAACTGTAAAGATCCGGGAACCTTGTTTGCGTACCTAGTATGCAAACGATTCTACCTGAGTTGGGTCCGGGACGGTTGTTCGCGTACCTGGTTTGCGAACGGATGGACATGCCAAGGTCCTGAGATGCTGTTCGCGTACCTAATTTGCGAACACCGTGGTTTGATTTCTAAAATCGGTTAAGTTTTTCATACTCATGAACTGAAACATTTATGAATTAAGGAATGCAATCTTTCCAAACCGTGGCTTAATGTTCATGAATTGATTCTTGTATAAGTACTTTGTACGATTACGAATCAATCTGATTTTGTTTCAATTTGTTCATATATATTTCTATGAGATAGTGAACAATTGAAAAACTCTATGGGAAACACAATTAGATTCATTTGATTATCTTTCATGTTTGATTGATCATCATATTTGATCTAGAAGTGTTAGATGAATGTGGTTAAGACAAAAGTGTTCATATGGATAACTTCAGTTAAATGTTATTGAGCCAACTCAATATACACGTTTAGGTACGGTTACCCATATCTAAATAAAGGTATATTTCATTTGTGTGTAACAAGCTAAAACCATCTAACGGTGGATATTAATTTCTTTATTTCTAAGCAGACTTAGCTTGAATCTTAAATAAGGATTTCATCTAACGGTGAATATTGAATGCTTTGTTACTAAACTATCTTAGCTTTGATTGTAAGCAACCCTGATTTGAAGGACTATATAAGGGAGAACTCTAGCAACTGGAAAACCTAATCCCGGCACTTTCCTGTGTCCTAGTTGCGTAATAGAGTCGATTCTCTTTTAACCTAGGTTTTTCCAAAACCATATTACGTTAACGACTTGAAGACTTCATTTGGGATTCGTGAAGCAAGATCCAACTATTTTCTCTTTAGTTGCGTATTCAAATCTTACTTATTCTATCGTAGTGAGTACTATGTTCTCTAAGATTTCCTCGAGATTTATCTCCGATAGGTAAGATATAAAAAGTAATCACAAAGTTCTTCGTCTCAGACTTTGTGGTTCTGTAGTAACTTCTACCACCATATAGTTAAGTTATTGTGAGGTGATTGATATTTCTAGGTTGTTCTTTGGGAGTATAAGACCGGATTATCAATTGGTTCATATTCACCTTGATTAATCATAAGACGGACTTCATAGGTACTTCTATGGGAGACAGATTTATCTATCAGAATAGACTTATCTGTGGGAGACATATTTGTTTATAAGTCTTCGACTTTGGGTCGTAGCAACTCTTAGTTGTGGGTGAGATCAGCTAAGGGAATCAAGTGCTCAGAATCCGGCGTGGTTCTAGTGGCGTAAGGAACACGACTGTACCTTAATCGGTGTGAGACTTGTTTAGGGCTCAACTACATTCCAGTCTGAAGTTAACTTGTAGTAAGCTAGTGTCTGTAGCGGCTTAATACAATGTGGTGTTCAAAGCTGGACTAGG
Source organism: Papaver atlanticum (assembly GCA_023531105.1). NCBI lineage: Eukaryota > Viridiplantae > Streptophyta > Magnoliopsida > Ranunculales > Papaveraceae > Papaver > Papaver atlanticum. The sequence continues at coordinate 279,505 of JAJJMB010014260.1, forward strand.
TCTCGGGGTTCTTCTGCATTTGCGGTTTCCTCGTTAACAAAATTTCTGGTGTCTGGGTTATTTCTTTTCCGCATTCTATTTGTTTATATAATTGAAATATTATAGGTTGTGCGTAGTTCAATCATTGGTAAATCCGACCTTTGTTTGTTGGATATAAATTGAATGACACTCGGGCATTAGTCTTTGGTACCGTCCAAGTTATTTCTCATATCAATCAGGCTCACGGATTTCTATCTATTCGATTTGCTGATTGCAATGAGGAATAGAGATAAAGCTCTTTGATATATCTCTTGATAGAGCTCACGTTTAAGTTGGTGCTCTCGGAAATATATTGGAGTTTAGTCCAAACAGATTGTCGAACGAATTATTGGGTGTGGTTGTTATACCCATGCTTTTTCAATTGGTATCAGAGCAGGCAAACACACTAAGACCTTATAAGTCTGTATTTGTAGCAATCTTACTCTATGGACAGAAGTGCTATCTCTGACAAACGCATCACCAGGAATAAAGTTATATTTCTATGAAATCTATTAAAGAGAAAGACTTGTCAATCTCACATATAGATGAACATTCTGTTCCCACAAAATAGACAAATATTGATAAGTGTTACCCTGATTATCTTACTGACGAGTCTGACTCTGAAGTAGAAAGGGAAGCAGCCCAAGAGAGTGCGGGGATTCTAAGTCTCGTTAGAATCCATGCAGTTGAAATCAATATGTTGAAACACAAAGTCAATATGATTATTGGTATGGTAAATTTTTCAATGATCGTGATTCCCGATTAAGGATTCTTCGTGAGGAAAACGCTGTAGTTTGTTCATCTCGAACCTTACTCAAGGCTAAACTTAAGGAGAATGTCTTGGAAATAGAACGTCTATTGAGTAAACTCTCTATTCAATGCAAAGTATGTTTTGAGGAGTCCACTATACCAATTACTTCTGACTCAACTGTGATGTTAGAAAACGTGACTACTTGTAATCATGTTTTTATGATGAAACCAGTTTCATAAGCTAAATTGAAAACCCTTCTTATTGCTAAAGATCTAACTTCCTTTAAACAAAGAATCACCACATCTCATGGAAGGAAGAAATCTTCTGATGATGTTGTCAAAACTATTCATTCTAATCACGCTTGTGATCAGAAAGTGTGTCTCTTTTGTGATACGAAGGGACATGTTCGACAGAAGTGCAAATTAAGATTGGACGACAACTATATTGGTCGACTTCAACACACCTTAGATTTAATACTCAAAGGTGTAAATGACATTCGTATGTCTAAACCAATCGGTTTTAGTACTCACCCTGTGAAACCTTCCAGGAAAGTCAGTTTAATGTGCTCTTCTAACGTTCGAACTCGTGATAGTATCATTAACACGAATCGGTCAAGAAGATTTCAAAAAGATCCTCCTAAGACCAGGAAGGGGGATGTTGTTCATTGTGTAAAAAAGGTGTCAGAAGGTGTAAACAACAATGGAGATGTGAAGGACAACCTAAATATGATAATTGAAGGGTACAAAGATCTTATCAACAGGTTGTCAAATTCCTCCAGACAAACTTCTTCCGGTAAGGGTTCAAACTTGGTTTCATACTTTGATGATAGTAAATTTTATGATACTTTTTCACATCAAAAAGGGTTTCCTCCAAAAATTAGAAGGAAAAAGAGGATTAACCATGAACAATATTCATTTGATGAGCATAAAATTCATACTTGTGTTAATTAATCACAAGGATTGAAATCTTACTCATGAAAAATCCTTCTGAGTAAGATATGCTAATAATCAGGTATACTTGATGGAAAAAATGTTTTCTGAGCTACTTTCTTATTGATTGTTAGCTAGACTTTTGCCCACATACAACGCTGTATAAGTATTTTCGTTGTTACATTTATTTTATTTTTGTTTGTGCTACCCTTGTGCTCTAAATTTTCCTCTTGTGAGTATGTAAAATTTATTGAGCTAAGATTTGTGAAAGAAAAATTCACGGAGCAAATTTTGCTGTGTTTCCTTTGTAAAAGGAACTTTACAAAATAAAATAAAAAATCCTCTTATGGGTTAAAGTCTGTGTCCGTACGGGTACCCGTTGTTACAAGTCACGAACCATCTCTGAAAACCCCTAAAAAATATACTCCCTGAGAAACCGTTTATATACCTATCCTATTGAGTTGAGTTATCTCACTCTAGGTTATTTTTCTCATATCAAGAATGTCATCTCTATTAGAGCACTGCTTGGTCGAACTCGTAAGCGTTGCTATCTCAAGCTTGTTTGTCAAGTTTAGTTGTCAAAACTATAAGTCTTGATTTCTAGTCTACTTATAGCTATGTCTCGGATTAGGATAGAATGTGTAGTTGAGCTTTAGCCTTCACGGCGTTCATCGATTGAAGACGAAGAACTACTAAGGGGAGCTTGTGGAACTTCATCAACAAAAGTTATGTGGAGACTTGAACTCATCTATCACTCAGAAGTCTATTTCTATTCTATCTCCTATTGAGTCAAAAGTCGTATAGCTATATAGACTTTACTTTATACACATTTGATATTTCAAGCTGAGTTTAACTCGCTTACATATTTCAAGAAATATGTGTTGGTAAGCTTTCGCTTTAACCAAGTTCATCTTTTATTCTTAACGAAAGTCTAAAGATGATCATGTGAAAATTTCCTGGTAACATCTTACATGATTTGTGTGAGACAAACATTTGATGTAGACTCAAAATGTTTCGTATTGATCATTTGATCACTTAAAAATTGTTGTGAAGCTAATAGTTTGTGTGAGACAGCTATTCTTGTCTTCTAAGAATGTTTCAATGATTAAAATGGGAGTTTAGAACAATTAACCATTGATTGGATATAGCACAGTATGCGTACTTGTATGCTAACTGTTGCAAGTGTAGTCCAAGTCCGGGAATTTAGTATGCATACCCGTATGCGTACTGATTCAACAATTGAAGTCCGGGAACTATAGTATGCGTACCCGTATGCGTACTGATTTCAACTGAGTTAGGTCATGAACGACAGTATGCGTACCCGTTGGCATACTTGAGTGGGTTAAGTTCTAAAATCGGTTATGTATGTTTACATACTCATGGACAAGTACATTTTTATAAAAAGGAATGCAATTTGCAAACCGTGACTATAATGTTCATGAACTGATTCGAGTGAATCAAAACCGATTTTACTTCAATTGTGTCTTGTATACTTAAATGAGAATATAAACAATTGAACAACTATATAACTAGTTTCATTTGAGTCATTTGAACTAGTTGTGATTAAGATGAATAAGGTTGATATGAAAGTGTTCATATGGCTAACTTCGGTTAACCGTTATTGAGCCAACTCAATATACACGTTTAGGTACGGTTACCCATATCTAAATGAAAGTATATTTCATTTGTGTGTAACAAGCTAAGTTCAATCTAACGGTTGAAAGATATTAGCTTGAATCTTAAATCAGGTTTCATCCAACGGTGAATATTGAATGCTTTGTTACCAAGGTAACATTGATTGCAAAACCTGATTTGAAGACTATATAAGGGAGAACTCTAGCAACTGGGAAACCTGATCCCCACACCTCTTGTGTGATACTAGTTGCGACTAGAGTCGATTCTCCTTTAACCTAGGTTTTTCTAAAACCATTATAGGTTAACGACTTAAAGACTTCATTGGGATTCTGAAGCCAGACCCAAATATTTTCTTTGTAGTTGCATGTTCTGATCTTACTTTGTTCTATCATATTGAGTACTATCTTCACTAAGATTTGCTCGAGATTTAATCTCCGATAGGTAAGATAAAAAGTAATCACAAAGCTCTTCGTCTCATTCTTTGTGATTCGGCAATATCTTGTTCCGCTACCATACGGTTAAGTTATTGTGAGGTGATTGATATTACTATGATGTTCTTCGGTAATATAAGACCGGTGTATCAATTGGTTCCTGTTCACCTTGCTTTATTAAAGGACGGAACAAAACTCGTAGGTATTTCTGTGGGAGACAGATTTAATTATTCAATAGACTTTTCTGTGTGAGAAAGATTTGTTTATAAAGTCTTCAACTTTGGGTCGTAGCAACTCTTAGTTGTGGGTGAGATCAGCTAAGGGAATCAAGTGCGTAGAGTCCTGCTAGGATTCAGAGGCGTAAGGAACGCGACTGTACCTTAATCAGTGTGAGATTGGTTAGGGCTCAACTACATTCCAGTCCGAAGTTAACTTGTAGTAGGCTAGAGTCTGTAGCGGCTTAATACAGTGTGGTGTTAAAATCTGGACTAGGTCCCGGGGTTTTTCTGCATTTACGGTTTCCTCGTTAACAAAACTTCTGGTGTCTGTGTTATTTCTTTTCCACATTATATTTTCTATATAATTGAAATATCACAGGTTGTGCATAGTTCAATCAATTAGATAATCCAACCTTTGGTTGTTGACATAAATTGATTGATACTTGAACATTGGTCTTTGGTACCTTTCAAATGTTTCTCATAATAATCAGGATCGCGGATTTCTATCTGTTTGATTTGATGATTACATTGGGAAACATAGATATAACTCTTGGATGTATTTTCCTTGATTAAGTCTGACTGTCTAGTTGATTCTCTTGGAAATATATTGGAGTTAGTCCATACAGATTGCCTAAACGAAATATTGGGTGTGGTTGTTAGACCCCCGTTTTTTCAATCTCCTTCTCGCACTTGTGATTTACGAAAGGGTTTCTTGATAAAGGTATGGGTTACGGTTCCAAAGGGAAGAAGAAAAGAACCCTAGTAGAAATTGACGATGTCAAGGATCAAAATCCCGATGATTATTCTGATGTCTCTTGATATTATGCATATACTCATCAAGATGTAGAGCATGATGAGATGGTCTCTGCTGAAGGGGTTCATGATTTTCTTAAATACTTTGAGGAAGAAAAACTGCAGCTCGTTGATACTATGAAGGGTCTCGATGTGTTACGAACTGAGTTGAAAAAGGTTAACTCTGATATTGGTCTCATGAAGACACATGTTAAAGATCTTCTCAATGTGGATATCTTCTCCGAAGAAGTAGTAGATACTGTCAATCACAAGCTCAAAGGTCGTAAAACTAGTGAGGGTTCTGAAAGTGTTCTTTGACTTTAGTTTGTGTTTGTTCTTGTTCTTTTGTTCTTAGGAGTTAATTTTATTTTGTCTATGAAACTTCTTATGAGAATTTATTCTTATGTTTTAAGAAGGATAACTAGGGTTTGGAATAGAAAATATTGTGATTACACATAGCTATTGGCAACGATTTTCATATGTTTTTAGATTTATTTATTTAAATTCTAAGTTATTTGGAAGATAATTTTGCAGTATTAATCTTTGTTGGTGAAAAAGCGGGGGTACAACAATCACACCCAATATTTCGTTCGACAATCTGAATAGACAAACTCCAATATACTTTCAAGAGAATCAACTAGACAGTCAGACTCAATCTAGGGAAAAGTATATCAAAGAGTTTATATCTTTATTTCTCAATTCAATCCGCAATCAGCAAATAGGAATTTGCGAGCCCGATTGAATATAAGAAAAATAACTTGAACGGTACCAAAGACCAATGTTCAAGGATCAATCAATTGCAAACAACAACCTAGGGTTGGATTTACCAATTGATCGATACACCGCACAACCTGTGATATTTCTATTATATAACAAAACCGCAAATGCAGAAAAACCCTGGGACCTAGTCCAGTTTTGAACACCACACTGTATTAAGCCGCTACAGACACTAGCCTACTACCAATGAACTTCGGACTGGAATGTAGTTGAGCCCTAATCAATCTCACACTGATCAAGGTACAGTTGCGCTCCTTACATCTCTGAACCCCAACAAGATTCTACGCACTTGATTCCCTTAGCTGATCTCACCCACAACTAAGAGTTGCTACGACCCAAAGTCGAAAACTTGATAAACAAATCTGTCTCACACAAAAAAGTCTATTGGAATAGATAAATCTGTCTCCCACAGAAATACCTACGAGTTTTGTTCTATCTTTTGATAAATCAAGGTGCACAGGAACCAATTGATAAACCGGACTTATATTCCCGAAGAACATCCTAGTATTATCAATCACCTCACAATAATCTTAATCGTATGGTAGCGAAACAAGATATTGTGGAATCACAAACTGAGACGAAGATGTTTGTGACTACTTTTTATCTTGCCTATCGGAGAATTAATCTCGAGCAAATCTTAGAGAAGATAACACTCAATACGATAGAACAGGGCAAGATCAGAACACGTAACTACAGATAAAATAGTTGGGTCTGGCTTCACAATCCCAATGAAGTCTTTAAGTCGTTAATCTATAGGGTTTCGTGAAAATCCAAAGGTTAAAGGAGAATTGACTCTAGTCGCAACTAGTATCACATAGGAGGTGTGGGGATTAGGTTTCCCATTTGCTAGAGTTCTCCTTTATATAGTTTTCAAATCAGGGTTTGCAATCTTAGTTACCTTGGTAACAAAGCATTCAATATTCATCGTTAGATGAAAACCTGATTAAACCCAAGCTAATATCTTTCAACCGTTAGATCGAACTTAGCTTGTTATACACAAATGAAATGTACCCTCATTTAGGTTTATGTAACCGTACCTAAACGTGTACACCATGTTGGTTCAACAGTAGTTAGCCGAGGTTAGCTATATGAACACTCTCATATTAACCTTATTCATCTTAACCATAACTAGTTCAAATGACTCAAATGAAACTAGTTAAAGAGTTATTCAATTGCTATATTCTCATAGAAGTATACAAGAACATAATTGAAGTAAAATCGGTTTGATTCACTCGAATCAATTCATGAACATTATAGCCACGGTTTGCAAAGAATGCATTCCTTATTATATAAATGTATTTGTTCATGTCACAACCAATTTTAGAACTGTAACCACTCAAGTATGCAAACGGGTACGCATACTTGAAGTAGCCGGACCAAGTTTGGTTTTCGCCAGTATGCGAACGGGTACGCATACCTCCAAACCCAGCAGAATTTTCCGGTCAGAAACCTTACGCCAGTATGCGTACGGGGGTACACGTATTTAGGTTCCCGGACTTCTCAAACCAACAGGTACGCATACGGGTATGCATACTATGATTTCCGGACATGGATCACATATATGCAACAGTGCACAACATGTTTATAATCCAATGTTGGTTAAGTGTTCTAAACTTTATTTCAATCATTGAAACATTCTTAGAGGATGACAATAACCGTTTTCACACACTATTAGCATCAAAGAAATTTTCAAGTTATTGAAATAATTATAACGAAACATTCCAAGTCTACACCAAATGATTGTATCACACAAACCATTTAAGATGTTACTCGGCGATTTTCACATGATCATCTTTTGACTTTCGTCAAGAATATAAGATGAACTTGGTTGAAGCGAAAGCTTACCAACACATATTTCGAGAAATATGTAAGCGGGCTAAACTCAGCTCGAAATCTCAAATGTGCATAATCAAAAACTATATAGTAATACGACTTTTGTCTCAATATAGGAGATAGAGTATAAATAGACTTTCTAAGTGATAGATGAGTTTCAGTCTCCACATACCTTTTGTTGATGAAGTTCCACAAGCTCTCCTTAGTAGTTCTTCGTCTTCAAATGATGAACGTCGTGAAGTCTAAAGCTCAACTACATAATCTATCCTAGTCCGAGACATTACTATAAGTATACTAGAAATCAAGACTTATAGTTTTGATCACTAACATTGACAAACAAGCTTGAGATAGCAATGCTTGCGAGTTCGACCGAGCAGTGCTCTAACAATTGGTTTTATATATTGCAAAAAATATTTTATGGGATATGTTATGTTTACGTCCGTGAACTATGATTATCTCATATATGCTCAAAAGTTAAGTCTATTGTGTCATTATGCAAATATTTATAAAAGATAGAATGAACTTTTAAAAATTCCGCAGTATTGATCTTTAGCTAATCCGCTTTTATGTGAAAGTACTGTATGGCTCCATAAGTTTTCTTATGTTGAGCATTTCTGATTAAATTAATCAATAAGGTCTCTTGTGGTTAATTTATTCGAGTTTACTGGATACAAATCCATGTGATTTGTTAACGTACAAAGAGATGCTTCTTTTCTTGTAAAATTAAGGTCGTTCTTGTTGTTATTTCGGGAATGACATATTATGGAGGGGGGGGGGGGGAGTTCTTAATTGAACTTTTGCTTAATTTCCAAATCTTTGTGGGGAGTATGGCTGTGGAATATTGTAGGAGTTATCTTGTATCTTTATAAACTCCTTGATAAATACACTAAGTTTCTACTATGTGAAATCATCGAAACAAAGTTGATATGTTATCTTTTAGTCATGAATTATCTCTTTGAGAATTTCATTATGATCCCGTAGTTTTCGTGCCTTTGCCAATTTATATTGACAAAAAGGGGGAGAATTATTTGGTAGTTCAAACTGAAAAAGCGGGGGTACAACAACCACACCCAATATTTCATTTGGCAATCTGTATGGACTAACTCCAATATAATTCTGAGAGCACCATCTAATGAAGCGAGCTCAACCAAGAAATATATCAAAGAGTTATATCTCAATTTCTCAATACAATCCGCAATCAAATAGATAGAAATCTGTGAGCCCGATTGATATGAGAATAACTTGGACGGTACCAAAGACCAATGTCAAAGTGTCAATCAATTTATATTCAACGACCAAAGGTCGGATTAACCAATTGATTGAACTACGCACAACCTGTGATATTTCAATTATATAAACAAATATAATGCGGAAAAGAAATAACACAGACACCAGAAGTTTTGTTAACGAGAAAACCGCAAATGCATAAAAACCCCGGGACCTAGTCCAGATTTGAACACCACACTGTATTAAGCCTCTAAAGACACTAGCCTACTACAATTTAACTTCAGTCCGGAATGTAGTTGATCCCTAACCAAGTCTCACACCGATTAAGGTACAGTCGCATTCCTTACACCTCTGAATCCCAGAAGGACTCTACGCACTTGATTCCCTTAGCTGATCTCACCCACAATTAAGACTTGCTATGACCCAAATTCGAAGACTTATAAACAAATTTGTCTCTCACAAATAAGTCTATTCTGATATATAAATATGTCTCCCACAGAAGTACTTATGAATTTTTGTTCCGTCTTTTGATAAATCAAGGTGAACAGGAACCAATTGATAATCCGGTCTTATATTCCCGAAGAACAGCCTAGAAATATCAATCACCTCACAATAACTTAACTATATGGTAGTAGAAGAAGTTATTGTGGAATCACAAAGAATGAAACGAAGAGCTTTGTGATTACTTTTTTTATCTTACCTATCGGGATAAATCTCGAGCAAATCTTAGAAAAGATAGTACTCAACACGATAGAACCAGTAAGATCATAACACGCAACTACAGATAAAATAGTTGGGTCTGGCTTCACGAATCCCAAATGAAGTCTTTAAGTCGTTAACCTATGCTAGGATTAGGTTTTCCAGTTGCTAGAGTAATCTCTTATATAGTCATTCAAATCAGGGTTTGCTTACAATCAAAGCTAGGTAGAAAAAAGCATTCAATATTCACCGTTAGATGAAAACCTGATTTAAGATTCAAGCTAAGTTTGCTTAAAACCAAAGCAATATATCTCCACCGTTAGATGGTCTTAGCTTGTTACACACAAATGAAATATACCTTCATTTAGATATGGGTAACCATACCTAAACGTGTATATCGAGTTGGCTTAATAATAGTTAACCGAAGTTATCCATATGAACACTTTTGTCTTAACCACATTCATCTAACACTTCTAGATCAAATATGGTTATCAATCAATTATGAAAGATAATCAAATGAATCTAATTGTGTTACTCATAGAGTTGTTCAATTGTATATATCTCATAGAAGTATATAAGAAACAATTGAAACAAAATAGGATTGATTCATGATTGTACAAAGTACTTATACAAGAATCAATTCATGAACATTAAGCCACTGTTTGCAATGATTGCATTCCTTAATTTATTAATGTATTTGTTCATGAGTATGAAAACATACTTAACCGATTTTAAAACTTTAACCACTAAGTTTGCAAACTGGTACGCAAACTATAGTTCCGGACTTTGGTCTTGTCCAGCCGTTTGCAAACGGGTACGCAAACAGCTGTTCCAATCCTAACTCAGGTAGAACCGTTCGCATACTTGACAATGTTCAGCCAATATGGCTGAACATCGGGTTGGCAGCGGACGGCCAACATGGCTGAACATCGGAGTTGGCATTGGCAGTGAAGAGCCATCTTGGCCGGTTATTCAGAAATATATGGCAACGGCCATGAATAGTAAAAGTGGGAGTTGATGAATGATTTTTTGTCCCCCAATTTAAGTTGTAAAAACGTCAAATTAACATATATAGGGAGTGTTAGTTGGTTGAAGGTGCATATGCGGACTATGCACCAAGTAAGCTTCATAGCTTAGCCGGGAGAGTATAAATGATGCCTAAGTCTCATTTATAATTGCATAACCTTCCCAATGGAGTGTATTGAGCATGGGAATCACTATTCCATGCCGTGGGCTAAATATGCGTTCCTTTGATGCATTTTGACGGAACGGCCTATACGGACAAGGCCATTACCATTATTGCTTGGCCACGACCTTGCAAACGAGTTGGTTTAAGTTTTCTGTTCCTTTAGGGATGAACTACGGTCTGTGCTTGATCCATTTAGAGTAGGGAAGGGTATGTAGGCAGCCGCAATGAGTTACAACATTGCCGGTCCAGCACTTTGTCGCTCATATCATCTACTTGTAAGATGATTGCGACATTCTGGCCTCTCATATCATCTGGCTCGGTAGATCGACACAGGAGATGATTGTGGCCAAACTTGGTGAGACAAGTTGACGCAGATGAGCAAGTTATAGCCTATCTGGAGGCTAAAAACCCGATTGTCGTAATTTAGCTCAAGACGGGTCTAAATTGATTGGAAACATCCCAACGATCAAGATGTGATCTATATATCACGGTCTTGGAATTTTAGCCAAATTCCATCGTTTTGGGCCTCAAAATGACGTTTTTGCTTTCTTAATAAACCCTTTGCAGAACAGGGGTAAGTTTGAACGGTGTGGAAGCTAAGTTAGCTGCATCATGCTCCACGAGCATGCTTGCAAGGGAAAATGGACGTGCATTTGCCTAGCTTAAAGGCCCGGATCATAGCATCATCATGGCGCATCGTGGAAGTTATGGCCTGCGCACCTAGGCGCTCCAGGTGTAATTTTCCGGTCCGTCACAAGTTGCGTATTCAGATCTTACTTTTTCTATCGTATTGAGTACTACCTTCTCTAAAATTTGCTCTAGATTTATCTCCGATGGGTAAGATATAAAAAGTAATCACAAAGTTCTTTGTCTCAAAATTTGTGGTTCCGTAGTAACTTCTTCTATCACCATATAGTTAAGTTATTGTGAGGTGGTTGATATTTCTAGGCTGCTCTTCGGGAGTATAAGACCAGATTATCAATTGGTTCTTGTTCACCTTGATTAATCATAAGATAGACTTCATAGGTACTTTTATGGGAGACAGATTTATTTATCAGAATAGACTTATCTGTGGGAGACAGATTTGTTTATAAGTCTTCGACTTTGGGTCGTAGCAACTCTTAGTTGTGGGTGAGATCAGCTAAGGGAATCAAGTGCGCAAAGTCCGGAGTGGTTCCAGAGGCGTAAGGAACGCGACTGTACTTTAATCGGTATGAGACTTGGTTAGGGCTTAACTACATTCCTGTCGGAAGTTAACTTGTAGTAGGCTAGTGTCTGTTGTGGCTTAATACAGTGTGGTGTTCAAAGCTGGACTAGGTCCCGGGGTTTTCCTGCATTTCCTCGTAAACAAAATTTATGGTGTATGTGTTATTTCTTTTATGCATTATATTTGTTTATATAATTGAAATATCACAGGTTATGCGTAGTTCAATCAATTTGTAAATCCGACCTTTGTTTGTTGGATATAAATTGATTGACACTTAGGCATTAATTTGTCTTTGGTACCGTCTTAGTTATTTCTCATATTAATCAGGCTCGCGGATTTCTATCTGTTCGATTTGCGGATTGTATTGAGAAATAGAGATAAAGCTCTTTGAGATATCTCTTGATAGAGCTCGCTTTTAAGTTGGTGCTCTCGGAAATATATTGGAGTTTAGTCCATACAGATTTCCGAACGAAATATTGGGTGTGGTTGTTATACCCCCACTTTTTCAAGCTCAATCATCGAATATCTGATATTCCAATCTCTGATTCAAAATCCTTGGGTATTATTCATGCCAAAATGGATGCCTTTGGTATTCATAATGCAACCATGTCGAAGTTATATCACAGATAAAATCTGATTCCTCTTGGAATGTAAAACTTGTACTAAAACCAACAAGTAAATAATAATTTCTCTTTGAGCATGTTAATAAATCGATTGAAAAATGGTAGAAAGCTAACTAGCTTACTGTTATCTGATGGACGTGGTTGTGGGAACTACCATTTAAACATTATCCCCACATTTACATAATTATATTACAGCCCTAATCAAATTATCTTTTCGGGGATTTATGGTTTCCGCCGCTTCCTCCTGATATATATTTGATTTTAACTATTATCCACTTTAAAATATTCCTTCCGTTTCAACAAAAGAGTTAGTATCACTTTTCTAGAAACGGGAGAAGTACTAAGTAGCATTGAATCTGAAATACTAGATGCAAATTTTACTAAAGAAGGGGCGTTACAAGCTATGAAAGACCTTTGACAAGACAAAGTATCAGGTCCTAATGGCTTCCAATTATGTTCTTTCTAAAGTGTTGGAGTTTTATTAAGAATGACATCATAGAGATTATTCTGGAATTATGTGAGTTTGGTAAGATTGATCCTAAAAATAATTCTACTTGTATTACCTTAGTACCTAAAAAGATTATATTGAAACAGTGAAGGATTGCAAGCCAATTTGTTTTCTTACAAGCATGTATAAGATCATTGCTAAAGTTCTTGCCTCAAAAATGAAACTAGTTATGTCAAAACTCGTCTCTCATGTTCAATGTACCTACATTGAAGGTAGACAAATAATAGATGGCACTCTGATTGCAAATAAGTTGGTTGACTCTGGTCTTAAATCTAGACAATCTGGTTTGATTTGCAAAATTGATCTTGATAAGGCCTTTGAATATTTTACAGCAAATGGGTTTAGCAATAAATAGTGTAGTTGGTTGAAAGTCTGCTACTCAACGACATTTTTCTCGATGTTGATAAATAGGTCTTTATTTGGTTATTTTGGCGGTACTAGAGGTGTAAGGCAATGTTGTCCACTATCACCTTTGTTTTTAAATGTTGCAATGAAAGGTTTTTCAAGGTATTTAGATAGAGCAACAAGTTTAAATATGTTTAGTGGCTCCAGTGTAATCCAAGATGGCTTAGTGGTAAGCCATTTATATTATGCTGATGATACTATCTTTTTTGTTGATAACAAGAAAGAATAGATCATCAACCTATTTTTTATACTTCAATGTTTTGAATATATTGCAGGCTTAAAGGTCAATACCTCAAAAACCAGGCTTATTGCAATTGGTGATGTACCTCTTATTGAGGAATGAGCAAGTGAGTTGGGATATGCAACTGACTAAATTCCTCTAATGTACTTCATGCCTTTGGGTGCAAAAACTGATTCAAAATCTATCTAGGATCCCTTTATTGAAAAGTTTGTGGTCAAACTCTCTATGTGGAGACAACGTAAGTTATCTAAGGGTGGCAAGCTGGCTTTAATTACTGGAGTGCATCTTGAGTTCTCTTCCCATGTATTATTTCTCTCTATTCAAGACCCCTATTTCTGTTATCAAAATTTTAGAAAAAAAAGATGAGATGTTTTCTATAGGAATATAAGTCTGGTTCTACAATTTCTCATCTTATAAATTGGGATTTAGTGTTCTCTATTACAGAGAAAGGTGGTTTGGTTATCTTAATCTAAGACTTAAGCATCAGGCCTTACTTGCTAAGTGGTGATGGATATTTGGTCTAGAGAAAACTCATCTATGGTACAAAATCATTGTTGAAAAGCATGGTTCTTCTTTCTCAAATTGGGTGCCTGGTAAAATATGGCTCATGGTGTTACTTGTTAGAGGAAATTTTTTGAAATGAACTTTTGGATCTTATTTAACTCTAATTTATGTCTTCACTCTAGTTTACAAATATCTTTTTGGCATGATAAGTGGGCAGGAGACTCTAGTTTAGATGTGAAGTTGTTTTTGTTGTACAAACTGGATAGATTGAAAAATGACAGTATTGCTGCACATATTTTTGAAGATGGAGCTTGAAAGTTTGAATTCAAAAGAGTATTATTGAACTCTGAAGTTTATCAACTTGCAACTATGTTTCTTCTTATTGGATCTTCTCCACCCATTTTGGATAACTTACCAGACACTAGAAGATGGGCTCTAAACTCTTTTGGTGTGTACTTTCTCAAATATATATATATGCAAATTTGGTTGTTGATGTTGGGGTGACTAATTTTCCGTATAAGTTTGTCTGAAAAGCCTGCATTCCCCCTAAAATTAGTTTTCTTATGTGGTGCGCAGTACATGGGAGGCGTCATTCATTGGAATCGTGAAGGTATGGACCTTTATAACTCCTGCATTCTTTCTGGTGATAGTACTGAGTCAAAAGATCATATACTAATTCACTGTAAAGTTGAGTATTGTGCTTAGACTGCTCTCACTCCAAAAAAAGATTGGGCATGGGTCTTTCTTGAATCTATATATGCTCTGTCTGTTTCTTGGTCAAACATTTACATCAACAACAATTTAGGGAAAGATATTTGGAACTTAATCCCTGTAACAAGAAAGGTTACTATCTTGGGAGAGAAAATGTCGCATTTTCCAAGACAAGTATAGTTTCAAAATAGATGTCGAGTTATTTGATAATGCCAAATTCTAGTCCTATCTTGGGCCGCTGCTACTTGTAAAAGAATAAATACTAATTTTTCTAATTCAGTGCTCAATTGGGATACGGTATTCTATTGATTGTAATTTTGCTTTTGTGCTTTTGCTCGCTAATAACTATTTTGTACATTTTTCTTTAACATAACAAATTTTCTCTCTCCCAATAAAAAAAAACTCGAATTATTTCTATTATATTATTATATATCATAAAAATATGTAACTTGAACTTTTATTAAGGAGTTCCTAAGTCTCTTATGTAAGGTTATTGTAATGAATGAAGGTGGTGTTTAAACAAAAACCTTGTCTCTTATTGCTTAATGTAAAACTAGTGCATTGGGGAAGCTCTATAAGTATACTAAGCCAAAGCATACAATAAGAGACGTTAAAACTAAAAACAAAGCAAAATAAGTGGATGGCATAATCGAGTTTGCTGTTGGGAGTTATGTAGAAGTGCGACGACATATTGGCGGCAATAGCATAGAGTAACATAGCAAGAATGAAGATGTAAGTCCATCAAGGAAACATGAGTTAAGATTGAATCATGGATTGGAAGAACATGATGTTTTTCCTATATTTAAAGTGTAGCAGTTTGAAAGAACAAGTGAGGCTTGTCGGTTTCAAAGGCGCGTAAATAGAATGCCTTGTCCAAAGTGACGGTGGGATGTCCCGGGTAGTCCTAAGTCATGGCTAAAGTCATGCATTTCAGTCGCATTTGCATAAGAGAGTTGCAAATTTTTCGAAAAATACTTAGTCTACAGCTAGGCCTGTTGAGTTGCAAGATTGCAACATAAGTCGGAGTTGGAAGCAGTAAGCTAAGTTAAGCATATTAACGATGATATGTTAATCATTTGGCGTGTACACTTAGGCATAGAATGGATGAGAAAAGATTTGTGTGCCGATGCCAGGGCATAACAACAGATTTGGAATAACTTTTGAGTGTTAAGGTATGAATGAAGTGGAATTGAAGCATAGTTGACGATGTGACAATAAAGATGGGATTCATAGGCTTAATGGGAAGGCGCATAAGCTAAGTGATGGAATAAGGTACTAGGCAGAAATTTTTGGCAAAGGTATAGGCCAAACAAGTATACTGATTTCCGAGAATTGCTCAGATGCGTACAAAGGCCAAGATGGTTTAGGATATCTTGAACCGGTGTTAATTCAACGAGGACGTTGAATGGACTGGGTGGGGGAGGTTTGTTAGCGTCCAAGTCAGTGAAGCACAATGATGGCGCATTACTGAAATCAGTGGCCTGGACAATGAAGCAACAATATCCGACGATGTAGCGCAATGATGGCTGGGACAAGAAAGGTTACTTGACATATGCAGCATTATGCGGTAGTATTTCATATCCTTAATTCATAGTTATCCCAGCTCAAGGAAGGAATTAGGGATGAAATCTAAGTCATGAAATGAGTTAGGCAGTGGCTCAAGCATCGGCCAAGGCTTGGTCAATGCATATGCAACAGTGGCATTGCCAAATGTGACATTGTTGTCTATTTCTCGGTAAAAATAATGCAAGTGATGCACTTAAAGTATAAAGCTGAGCCAAGCAGCAGATCAATGCATGATTGGCATGACTTTACTCGGATGTTGGCATCAATATGACTAACCATGATAATTATAACGCTAGGATAAATGTACATTGGCTCAGGCCAAAACGAGGATAGTGCTATGATAGCTGTAAATTGGCTCATGCCAAAACATGTACAATGCTATGTTAGCTAGATGTTGGCTCGGGTTGTCAGTTACAAGTTGGATGTGCATCACACGCATGCCAAAGCAAAGAGTTGGTTTGAGGCGGTTATAAAGTGGCTTTATAACCAAGTTTAGCATTCCCTAATCTTCGAGGACATGTGCAACATTAATCTGCAAGCTAACACAAAAGTTAGCAGTTAGAAAGGCATTGTAGCGGTTAGGATAACTACCTACAGACAAATGGATGTTCATAGGTCGTGCGTATGAACATGCCGGTGTACCACAGGAAAATCCGATGAAAGTCACGTTTTGGAATTGATGGACTTGCTTCTTCTTTTATTTCGTTTGGTTCTTGCATTATTCACGCCGTACCAACACTATGCCTCATTGGAATTGCGCCGAATAAATGTGGTTGTTGTTTTTTCCTATCATTCTTGAAGACGTTTCCGCGTTTTTTCTCCTCCAAAACATAGCAAATTTCTTGTCCAATGCAGAAGCAAAAACACAACAGAGATAACCCTTTTATTTACTCGAAAGGGTTGTGTTTGGGATGAATTTTAAAAACAGAAAATACAGAAAACATGAAAATACACGTTTGATAGAGGCATTTTCAGAAAACGTTTTATGTGTTTTATCTCTTTTCTTCCTTGTTGTTCTTTTCAGAACAAAGTAAGAGATTGGAGAAATGACTGCAAGTGAATCATGACCAGTATCTGATTTAGTTGATTTTCTTTGGTTTTCAAAACAGTTTTTAACTTACTAAATAATTTTTAGAAAATAAAAACAAGGAAAAAAGGATATATTTTTAGAACTGTGGAAAACTATTTTTAAAAACTGTTTTTAGAAAGGATTTTGTCATTTTGTGCATCCATGCACAAGATAAAAATCAATCATTAGCATTGGAAATTGTAAAAAACAATAAGAAAACATCAGAGATAATGTATTTTGCCTTGAAAAAAGACAAAGCAATCATACCATAGTTTTTCATTGACCCCAACCAGTGAGAATTTCTTGTGCGCAACGAAGTAGACAAACCAATGTGCAAACTGGCCCTCATCTTAGCTGTTATATCTTGTACGAGCAAGAGTAAAGCTAGCTTACGGAAATTGGCATTATGATTTGTGAGTGGACAACATGAGTACGGATCAAAGGACTTCTGTTTTTCCGGGCAACTTGGTCTGAATCTGACCAATTAAAGAGCACATATATGAAATA
Source organism: Papaver atlanticum (assembly GCA_023531105.1). Taxonomy (NCBI): domain Eukaryota; kingdom Viridiplantae; phylum Streptophyta; class Magnoliopsida; order Ranunculales; family Papaveraceae; genus Papaver; species Papaver atlanticum. The sequence continues at coordinate 297,345 of JAJJMB010014260.1, forward strand.
AGAAGAGAGTCGTATCACATGCTGATAGCAACATATATCAGCTGTAGTGTTGTATACACATGAATAACATGTCCCTACCTTTTTGTTTTTTTTTGTTGTTCTTTTTAGATAGCGAAAGCCAGACCCAGGTTTCTACCCGAACCCAGCCAGTTGGACTGGTCCCACTGCCAGACCCAACACCGCTAAACCCACTATACAACTAATCTATTACAAACCTTTACGGCGGCGGGGATTGAACCCCTGACTTCCTCCTTACTGGAGTTGACCACTGATGTTTTCAGAATTGTTCAAAAAAAAATTCACTCTTAACATTTGCTGAAAGAAATGAACCATACATTTCTGTCTCTTATACCTAAAGTCAACAATCCTGTCACACCTGTTGACTTTAGGCTAACATCATTATGCAATACTAGTTATAAAATAATTTCTAAAATTATTGTGAATAGAATGAAACCACTATTAGGCAAAATGATATCACCTTTTCAATCCGCCTATGTTCCAAATAGGAATATACAGAACAACATGATTATTGCCCAAGAGTTAGTGCATTCTATGAAAAAGAAAAGGAAAAAAGACAAATGTGGCATTATGGGTCTAAAATTAGATATGTCGAAAGCTTTCGATAGAGTAGAGTGGTCCTTTTTAATTGATGTTCTCAAATGTTTTGGATTCTCTGACTCTTGGTGTGAGATCATTTACCAATGTATTAGCACCACTAGTATCTCTGTTTTACTTAATGGATCACCATGTTCTTCTTATAAACCTAGTAGAGGTCTACGTCAAGGTGATCCGTTATCTCCTTATTTGTTCATTTTATGTATGGAGGCTTTTTCTTGTTATCTGAATCATGCTGAACAATGGAATCTTATTCATGGTTTTAAAGTCAGCAAAGAGTCCCCAAGTATTTCTCATCTCCTCTTTGCTGATGATTGTCTTTTATTCACTAAAGCCACCCATGATGAGGCTAACAACTTAATGTCTCTCATTAAGGATTTTATTCACAATTCAGGTCAAGTGATAAATTTTCAAAAATCTGGATGCTTCTTTAGTAAGAATGTTCATCCGGATATTTGTGTTTCCCTCATTAGATCTCTTAAAGTTAAGAAAATTGATCCTAATGATAAACATCTGGGTATTCCTCTTTTCCTGAAGAGATCAAAAACCGATACTTTCTCTTTTCTTGCTGATCATTTTGCTAATGGGGTCGCTAAGTGGAAGGGTAAGCAGTTGAAAATGAGGGAAAATGCTATATTCTGATTTTAAGACTATATTCTTCAATTTTAAATCCTATATTGAAAATGCTATCTGTCATAAAATTGCTACAATCAGAACTGATGGTGGTGGTGAGTTTATTAACAGTGAATCGGCTAGTTTTACTGCTTTGCATGGCATTAGACATGAAGTCACCTGTCCTCACACCTCAGAACAGAATGATGTTGCTGAGGCCAAACATAGACATGCAATAAAATGCAAACCACTACAAAATGCAAACCTGTGAGATCTAAAATCAAGTAGTAATTTTTTTTTGAAGCGAAATCAAGTTTGACTAGTATACCAACCACTGCAAAATTAGACACGGTGAAAGGAATTTCCACAGACGTACCCAAAAAGTACAATAAATCATATTGGTAAGTAACATGGACTACTGATTAACAGTCAAGCCAAATTGGTCCACTTACCTATCTAGGAACAGCGTCCATGACTCCAAGCCGGTGTTTCCAACTTTTCAACTTCTCAACTTTTCAAGGTTAAACCTGGGCGGTTGAATTGGACCTGGAATTGCAACCTGCAAAGAAAAAAAAAGTATTATGCTCTGAATAATATAACTTTTTTAGTCGCAGTCAACAGTGCTTAATGATAGGTTTAGTTGGTTTTTTTCTTTCTTCGTTTAGTTTGGTACCTAAGTTCCAGAGTTAGTAGCCCTGCGTAACCGAGCAAACATATAAATAACTATGTGATTTCGAGTTCGATTTGGTGTACATTCTATTGCTCCAAGTTTGCATTTTAACAAGTGGAATGAGTCCGTAGTCAGTCTAGCACTTATATAACTATAGGTCAGGCCCAATTCTAAGTCGTAAGCATCCTATGCTTATGACGGTACCAACAAATTCCATTACATGGTTCTCGGGAAATTATCTCCGTTAAATTAGCCTTATAGATGATTCAAAACTTGTGTCTTTCTTCGATCTAGTTATCTTTCTTTCTTTCTTTTTTACTAGATTTTGCGCCCGTGCGTTGCGCGGGCCTAGATATTAGAGAAAGGTATGTTTTGGTGCTAGCTATGGATTCAAAATTTGAAACATGAAAAAAAAAAAAAAAAAAAAAAAGGCAATAAAATTATTCAATTACTAAAAATTATAATATTAAAAGTAGTCATTTAAGAAATGTGCAAACAATCCATTTGACATAAGTGTATTTTGGAGCCATCGACTTTCATGGGATTCAAAATTCCATTACCAAATTTTGCAGATGATGCTAACAATCCATTTACTGGACAAAGACGTCTTATTTTTACCCACACTAAAGTTTCCATATTTTCTGTAAATTGTGTACATGGTTTAATTTGTATCAAATTGTATTCTATAAAGGGAAAATAAAAATTCAATTAATTGTCCTAACTATAGGAAACACCACCAAATCTGCAATCATGCGTCCTCCCAAATATAATATGCGGTATGTGTAAAAATCTATCGCATCGCTAGACTTGTGCAGTTGGAAACATCCTCTGATAAATGTACAACAAACCGTTCAATGTATACGTCCTTAGTGAAAGCATAAACTGATAAGCACGTAAGTGTGACGCATTTTCAACCATAACTACATTATCTAGGACTCATTTTATTTCTAATAAAGTTGTTTTAAGTCTTTTCTAGGGATAAGCTCTTGCGGCAAAATTGGCTCGAAAAGTAGTGTTTTACACCCCAGGATAGAGTACTAAAGGCACCCCAGAACTGCACCGGAAGCACCCAAGAAATACACCGGAGGAACCCCGAAAAAATGTTGAAAACACCCCAGAAAAAGTGTTAAAGGCACCCACCAAAATTACTAAAGGCACCCTCAAAATGGATAAGGGCACCCCCAAGGCAGCCGAGATGTTAAAGGCGCCCGTGTTTTGGATCAGGGCACTTCATCCTCTACATTTCAAATTTGAGTTTTTGGCGGGAAAATGGAGCAGTAAACTGGCAGAGTTTAGAATCAAGAATTTGACGTGATTTCATGAGACTCAATGGCTGGGAATTGTTGGGATGATGTGACTGGTCTTAACAAGTCTGGTATGGCTTATTTTTTCGGATAAATTTGTCTAGATTCTCGCGTGGAAGAAGACAGGGTATCTCGGGTTTTGGTTATTCCATTCCGAGTTCTGAGTGTGTAATTGAGAGGTTTTCGTGTACCTGATGCATGTTTGACCACTTCTGGATGTGCTGGGAGTATTTTGGCACGAGAAATCAGCGTGAGAAGAGAAGAAAGGGAAGAAAATATTCCCGAGAAGATTTTCATTCACTGCCGAGTAATGGAAGATTATATGGAGTTATGACGCATGATTTTGGTGTCTGAAGGAGTATATAAGGTGTGGTGGAGTAGGAGAGAGTTCAGGGAGAATAGGGAGACGTTTAGAGCATAAAAAAAATCGAGAAAAAAAGTTACAGGAAGTTGCTGCTTTCTGCTGGTGAAGAAGGTACGAAGAACATAAGACCCTTAAAGACCGTCGTTCTTCAACAGTGCTAGTGACGGTATTCCTTTATCGTTTTCTGTAACAATTGATTTTGTAACAAATATAAGTGTTACAAAACCCGGTTTTTATCATTTTTCCTCCCATTTCATCATTTGTGAACCATTTTCGAGCATTAATAAAGATGAATTTTGAGCATGTTTCCATGATACTGATGAGCTAATTCTCGCGTAACCAAGGCACGGAGGAAGCTATTTATGCATGAATAATTGATAACTATTCTATTTTTCTCTAATTTGTATTTTATAATTCACTCAATCACTACTTTGTAGAATTTTAATTGTTTGCATAATTTTTCCTAATTAGTTGTGATTCAATTAGATAGGTTATACTTTGGTTAGATAATCTATGCTTAAGGGATACAATTAATGTTTGAGAATATGCTTGATCATTTGTGAATTAAGAAAAAGAGATTTTAAAAATAATTAGAGTTTTGGAATTTTTACCATCATTCATTCATGTGTAATAGTGGAATCTAGTGTCTTGGTTATTTTAAATCTTGAAATCAAATTTGGAATTAAATTTTCTCTATTTTTAGTTTAAATAAGTCTAAAATCAATTGCTTTCACAAGTCTTACGAACCTTTTACTACAACAAACTTCAAAATCAAATCATAAACCACCCAAGTGGGGAACCCGAAACCCGTCAAAGGAATCGTCTGCAACTAAAATTTGCGACCGCCATACTAAGTACATACATATTGGGTATTATTCTTTCTTTCTGAACACCTGATCATTAATCACAAAAGACCAACATCAAAATAAACAACCCAAAAAATATCTAAAGAAAAAGAACAACAACAAAAGGCTAAAAGGCGAAGAATAAGATCCATGAAAGAAAGATCGTGGACAGCTAGGCAAAGGCCCTCACACAACAGTAACAAATGACAACCTTGGTACCTTAAATTTTCAATACCAAATTCAATCAATTGTTGGCGACAAAAAAAAACCGATCAAATAATATTAAATGTATATACAAAAAATGTTTAAGTAATATCAACTGTTGGTGACTAAATAACTACATATCTGAAAACGATCTTTCCCCTTGTATCAGACGTCAACATTTTGAATGCTACTACCACCTCGTCCACGGTTAAAAGGTAGTATGAGACATGAATGAGGCTATAGCATTACAGAGGTAATATTGGCTCCACTATCTAACAATGCATAAGATTGTGATAAGAATTGCATGGATTAAGTTATTTAAGAAAGATCAACCTATTTTCCATCTACAACAGAGGTATAAGGAAACTGTTTTGCAGAGGTAATTTAAGAAATATAGGCCAATACAAAAGATAATTACCTAGTATCCGGAGGCACAACTATCAACATCCAAGAAAGGGGTAATTATTCTCAATCCTATACCATTAGCCATGTACCCAATTTCTCCATCCAAACCAATATAGTTCAAATGTTATTTTGCAGCAGCCACCTGAAAGATTCAACAATATAAATAAAACTCATGTCTTGAATCACTTTTTTTTCATCTGATAAAATAGTTCGGCCAAGATTAAACTACAAATACAGGCATATTAAGCAAATCTTTCAATTCAAAAAACATAATTAGAACAAAAATACAAAAATGGTTAGGGTTTATTGATTAAGATAAACAAAGACATAGTCACATAAAAAAGAAATTAGGGTTAGGGTTTACCAACAAATTTCGAATCGTATTTGATTACATATCCTTTTGAGCAAATAACGTACCTGGAAAATAAAATCAAACATAATAGGGTTAGGGTTTACCAAAAAATTATGAATCTTGTTTGATCCTTTTGAGAATTGCATGGTAAAAGAATTAGTCCCCTTTCTCTGTCAAAGTATATCACCTGCGACAGCAAAACAAAAATAAATCAACAGTAAATCAGATAAAAACTGAGAAAATTGAGAAAATGAAAGGATGGAGAAGAAAAGAGAAGCGGTGAATGAAAGAGAAAAAGGTTTGAGAGAAAGAAAATATTTTTATAAATCGGTGTTCCCAAACGTATTTTTGGTGGTGTGAAATAACAGGACCATCCTATTGGCTAAAATATATCCGGTGGGGCCAGAAGCTCTTAGAAGAGAGCTTTGTTCAGCTATAAACCACAACAGAGGAAATTCACCTGAAATCATATTGTTAATGGTTGGATATTGGATAATAATATCTGCTGCATTTGTATCCCTACGCGTCCTGTTCAGCATCTACAGGTTGGGTCCCATGTTATGAGAAAAGCTTAGTACCACAAAGAACAACATACTTTGCGTAAGAAATCATAACATAGTCCTTCATTTTTATCTTGTAAAAATTCTAGAATTTGGATAACTAAGCCAGATCTAGGACAATCAATTCAGACCCTTGATCATTTTCATTTTCACCCCACTACCAATCCCAATACTAGAGTCAGTCTCCTCTTCACCATTAATATTGTGACACATCATGTCCCAAATCTGGACTAGGCCCTGCTGTCCCGACTGTAGCAAGGTCCATTCATTTCCAGCTCTAACTCACTAAGTACCAGCAATACGGTCTCCGGTGTGCTTTGGCAATGTGGTATTAGGATAATTAGAAATGCTGCATCCCACAAATAAAATTTAATTAAGAAAGCATTAGTATCTGGTTAATTCAGCCGGTGTCACTGTAGTACAGTGGTAAAGTCATTGGTGATTGTACCATTGACCAGAGTTCGAAACTCGCTAACACAAAATTCTTTACCGATAAAAAAAATAAAAAAAAATAAAAATCTAGTTAATTCAATACCACTAATTTGTGGGTCTCAGTATTAATTTGCTGATCAATCAGTATTAATCAGCTTCATTAATATGATTTTGAGCTTCATACTTCACTCTCGCATCAATTATTAATTTGCCCAACAAAAGCAGAAAGTGTCACTTAGATACTTATTCCGTTTTTAAATGATATTTTTTTCACTTTACATGTGCTAAACGCATCATTTTAAAGATATTACGTGATAATGGTGGTTAACCTACCGACGCCCTCGCAGCCGGACCAACGACTAAGCAGGGACGGGCCTAGCAAGGGGCTAACCCGGGCTATAGCCCGTCCCTTAATTTGATAGAATTTTTTTTTAGTACATGCTATTAGTAACTTTTTATGATTAGCCTTCCGGATAAATAGGTAATAACCCATGCTATTCAGCCAAGAGCGAAAATTATGTTGCTTTTTCTTATCGTTGCTTTAGCCAAATAGCAAGTAGCAGATTAATCGTGATCTTTTGTCCAAGAGTTAATACAACATAGTGCTTAAACTTACAAGCAAGTGTTCAAACTCTTGATTTAACCCTTTGTTTTTGAAAGAATTAAAATAACTCCCAACCCGTACAATTATAAAACAAATCAACATCTTAATCGTATTTTTTATTACCAAAAAAATTTCGACAGCCTTCGGCCGTCATATTTCGAATATACAAATAGCCCTACCCTAGATTCAATTATGAGTCCGTCCCTGCTACTAAGACAGCAAACTTGGAAGAAAGGAGATATTAAAGAGGCCCGAACGGTGTCATGAGAGGTTTATTAGCTAAAACGCAAAAAATTAATACTATCCAGAAAATGACAGCGGAAAATATTGTAGACATCGGAATCCAAGCATTGAGTAGTAGTAGAATCCCGTTGGCCCATCCGATGAATGAACTTTCTTAAAAAAAATTCATCACGAGATTAACGCTGCACCGACACCATGCTCCATTGGAGAATGAAAATGCGCAATGAAGTAGAGGAAGATGCAAACGTGCCCTCTTCTTGATTCTTGTATTTTGCAAAGAAGAAATATAATGGACGAGCAAGAGTAAAAAATGGTCACGGAAAGTGGCGTCGTTATGAGTTGGCAACAGTACAAGTACGGATCAAAGAATTCATATCTTTTGGCCAACTTGTTCTGACACCAACTAATTTCAGAGAGTACATACATGAGATAAGAAAAGAGTCTTATCAATTGCTGATAGCAATAGATATCAGCTCAGCTGTGGTAATATGTCCTTACCTTTTTGTTGGACATGCAATAAAATGCAAATGATCGTCCAAAAGAAAAATGCAAATGTGTAGGGACCAAAACATAGTAAACGACTGGGACTAATACCGCACCGAACCAATAGGTCAAAAAAGTACATTAAATTAACTGGTAATTTAACTTGTACCGCTAATTCACAGTTGAGCCTAATTGGTCTACTTACCTGTCTAGAAATATCGTCCATGCCGACTAGAGTTACCAACTTTTTCAACTTTTCTCGGTGAACCTGGGCGGTTGAATTGCAACTTGCAAAAGTGTACCCAGAACGATATGCCTTTTTCTCAGTCGCAGTCCACAGTGCTTTGCGAGAGACAATTTCGTTTCTTTTTCCTTTTGTTTAGGTTCTTTTATGTAGTTTGGCGTTTACAACAGATTTTTGTTGTATGTAATAACTTTATTATTAATCCGTATTTGCGTCTTCTTATGTGATATGCCCTTGATTAAAAAAAATTTAAATAGTTTCGCGACGCTCTCCTTCCAGACACCAAAATCAGGATTAGTGGGGAAATCCGTTATCGCCGAATTTCGGACCAGATAAACTCAGCCGTAGAAATGTTTATCATTGAACTTGAGTACATTAATTGTTGTCACAGGTTCGCACAACCCACATGCAACGGCCAACCTTGATAATGGCATTATGCTCCACAGCACAGTTTAACCAACTCGTACTTAGCCAATTTCTTTACTTCTTGGCCAAAACTCTATTCATCCCATACTAAACAGAGGTTCCATTCACAATCTTTTCAAGCCGACAAACCAACACACACACTCCTATTGATGCATAAAACAGTAAGCCAAAACAAAGGGACAAATGAACCAACAAAACTTAGTTTTAATCTTGGCCGAAGCCTTATTATTACTGCACACTTAGGGTTACACAACTCTTCTTGTTCCGGACTACCCAATCCCTTCAAAAGATCAGGCTTATATAGCCTTATAAAAATTATATACAAATAACTGTCAGACAGTTACATATTTACTTTATGCAAGACAGCTGGCCAACCGTGCCAACTTGCCCAACTGCTCCCCTAAAGCCAAACAGGCCCTTCCTATCCTTTAAGAAAGCATAAAGCAAACAACTTCCGGGTAACCAACTTGAAACCGTCAAGGCTATGTTCTCCACACATGTCATCTAGCCTTGCTGCACAATGATTGCATTCACCAGCCAAAGTCCCACAATCATTGCCGAGCATCATTCTCCCAATGATGCAAGTGTGCTAATGCAAGTCTTGCTTGCATGCCTGTACGCCACATGCATACAATTTATATGCCATACTCATTTGGCATCTCTTAATGCTAATCTCTCACCATTGGCCATGTCCAAACCCTGTTTGGCACATGCCTTTGCCTAGCTACGACTCTGAATGCGCCACCATATTTCTGGCCTCTGCCATGTTGCCAATAATGCACAACTATTGCGCATTATTTCTAGGCCACTTGACCAGCCGGTCATAATTAATCTAGAATAATGTTGTTCAAGTTTTAAAGGATGACGTAAACTTAAAAAAAATGGCCAAAACAGGAATGTCAAGACTCAAGAGAAGTGTGCACGAAATAGAAATTAAACAAAACGATGTAGAGGTTGCAACATACAAGCCTCAGCCTGTCAATATAATTAGCCAAACTCTTTTACATCATCCAGTCCTTTATTAGGCACCGAGTTTTTCCCATAGGTCTGTGTACGGAGTTATCAAACCTTTGCTTATTCCGCATTGGTTTGAAAACTGTGGATACATACTGAAACTTTTGTTGCCAGTAAAATTGCAAAATGTTTCGTGTCAACCTGATTCTATAGGTTACTTTTCTGGTGCCTATGCTACGCTTAAGTAGTTTATGAGAAACACAACAGCGAACTCATGCTTACTGCAGCCATGAAGGAAAATTTTCTTCCCTTCCACTTAGTGCACTGCATTTTTGTGATAGGAACAAAGACGAATTCATCAAGATTCCTTTCGGAATCCTTTCAGAATTTCAGTGACATAATACATTATGTTGTCATTTATTTCGTTGTTTCAATATTCTTAATAATTTGAGCACCAGCAACAACACCAACCTAGCTTTCAAAAAAAAAAAAAAACACGCTAACCAATTCCATCCCATTGTAAAAAAAAAGCGGGGTACAACAACCACACCCAATATTTCGTTCGGCAATCTGAATAGACAAACTCCAATATATTTCGTTCGGCAATCTAAATAGACAAACTCCAAAAAAGATTCATTCTATTTTTTATCACTATTTGCACAATGACATATAATAGACTTAATCTTTGTAAACAAAAGTTCATCATTTCTTCCATCAATATTTGCATAATGACATAAAAGGCTTAACTTTTGTAGTCAAAAGTTCATTCTATCTTTTATCAATATATTCATATCGACATACAATAGAGTTAACTTTTGAACAAATATGGGACAGTCAAGGTTCACGGACGTAAACAACATATCCCATAACAATTTGCAATATATAAAATCATAAAGATTAATACTGCAAAAATCATCTTCCAAATAAACTTTAGAATTTAAATAAATAAATCTAAAAACATTGCAAGATGAAAACCGTTGGCAATAGCTATGTGTACTCACAATAATGGCTATTCCAAACCCTAGTTATCCTTCTTAAACACAAGAATAAATTCTCATAAGAAGTTTCCTAGACAATCCTTAAAAGAACAAAACGAAACTAAGACCAACACAACCACGCACACGTTAAAATCATAGGTTGTGTTCAGTAACTTCACGGGTTTCAAGACCTTCAAGCTTGTGACTGACAGCATCAACAGCTTCTTTGGGGGAAGATATCCTCTTTGAGAAGATCCTTAACATGTGATTTCATCAAGATCCTTCATAGAGTTTTCAAGCTTCAGTTTTGCTCTCCCGGGATCATTGAGAAAACCATGAACCACTTCAGCAGAAACCATCTCGGCATTTTCTCGATCTTGATGAGAATATGCATAAAAGCATGATGCACCAGGATGAAGATTGTCAGCTTTAATATTGGTTCTTTTCTTCTTTACTTTGAACTCGAAGTAAATAGAGTTATTAACAAAATCTTCTGGCAAATCCCAAGAACATGGAGGAGCAGCCATTCTAGATAAACAAAACCTGGAGTATGCGAACTCAAGCAACATGTTTTGATATTTAAATGGTTTCTCAAGGAATCCAGAGTTTAGGGTTTCCAAAGTTAATCTGTGACAAGTAACGTGGGTACCCGTACGAATACAAACTTGACCCATAGCCAGAAAATACCCAAGAGTGAACAATGAAAACAGGAAAGCTGTTTGTTCAACAATGTTTTGCTAAGTGATAAATTTCACAAATCTTAGCTCAATAAATTTTACATTCTCATCAAAGAAAAAAATTAGAGCATAAGAGTAGCAATTTGACATACAAACATTTCAATAAGAAATTAAAAATCAAAAGTTTCGTCAAAACAAAATACAAATACTTATGCAAACATGTTTGTGATGATAATCCAGCTAAGAACGATAAGAAAATAGCTAGAGAATCAGAAAACACTTTGCCATCAAGTATACCTGTTCATATCTCACTCAACCATGATTTTTTGTGAGTGAGGTTTCAACCTTGTGATTAATTAGCACAAGTCTGAGCCTTGAGCTCATCAAATGAATGTTGTTTTCGGTTAAACCTCTTTCTCCTAATCTTTGGAGGAAAATCGTTATGATGTGGAAAGTTATCATAAAACTTACTATCATCAAAATACGACGCATAGTGTGGATTCTTACCTGAAGAGGTTTGTCTAGAGGGAATTGACAGCCTGTTAATAATCTCTTTATAACCTTCAATTATCATTTTTAGGTTGTCTTCCATCTCTTCATTTTTGCTTCCTTCTTCTGGTACCTTTTTCACATCATAAACAACATTATCTCCCTTTTTGATTGAAGAAGACCCATGAGTTCTTCTTGAACGAATTGGTTTAGGAAGACTGTTTCGTATATGAAATTTGAGGAACACATCGAACTGAATTTCCTGGTAGGGTACACAGGGAGAGTACTAAAACCTATTTTTCTAGACATACGAATGTCAGTTACACCTTTGAGAATTAAATCTAAGGTGTGTTGAAGACAAGCAATAGAATTTTCATTCAACCTCGATTTCCTTTTTTGTGCACCATGTCCTTTTGAATCACAAAAGAGACACACTTTCTGATCACCTAAGTGATTAGACAGAACAGTCTTAACACCATCGTTGGGAGATGTCTTCCTCCCATGTGATGTGGATATTCCTTAATTAGAGGAAGACACAAGCACATCTTTAATACCAGGAAGGGATTTCGGTTTTGCTTCTGGAACTGAATTTTTTACAGTTGAATCAGAAGCAATTGGTATAGTGGACTCTTTGGAACATTCTTGAATAGAGAGTTTACTCAAAAGAAATTCAGTTTGAAAAAGCGGGGGTCTAACAACCACACCCAATATTTCGTTTGGCAATCTGTATGGACTAAACCTCAATAATATTCCGAGAGCGAAAACTCAATCAAAGAATAATACTAAAGAGTTTATCTCTTTTCTCAAATCAATCATCAAATCAAACAGATAGAAATCTATAAGCCCGATTGATGTGAGAAATACTTGGATGGTACCAAAGACCAATATCCAAGATCAATCAAAATCATATCCAACAAACAAGGTCGGATTTATCAATAATGATTGATTAACGCACAACCTGTGATATTTCAATTATAAAGATAAACAATATAATGTGGAAAAGAAATAACACAGACACCAGATATTTTGTTAACGAGGAAACCGCAAAAGCAGTAAAATCCCGGGACCTAGTCCAGAATAAACACACACTGATTATAAGTTGTTACACCAATTTCCTACTACCTATTCGGACTATATGTAATACCTGCTTCAGTTGTATTCAAGCACTTATAGAACTCCTAGCAGAACACCGATTCTCTTTAGGAATTCTTCTCGTAAATCTTCTAGCAGAACACAAGGCTCTCTTTAGAAGATACAACAACACGTTGATATATTTCGATCTTTTATTTGCACAAAACACCGGTTTGATTTCCTTTTAAATGTGAATCAAGGTTTTGGAAATCTTGTGTTTGTTTCGATAAAAACAATTACTAGGTAAAAGTAATATCAAAACAAACTTGTACATTAGGGTTTATTATACTCTTCAAAAATAGGAAGAGAAACCTAATGATTCTACAACAAGAACAACTAGAATAAATCTAGAGATATCTTGTTTAAAACTTCTTAAGGATTTTTACGAGATACCTTAATCGAAGTTTTCTTTCTAGTCTCCGATTTTGACTAACAAGTGTTGGTATACGATCGGAAACAGAAGTCCATCAAAACCTAGGGTTTATGACCAACAACTCTTGAATGGTTTTATATCAGAAGAGAAAACCTTAGAATAGACAAGAGGTGAAAAACCTAGATTACAAGTTGTATAATCAATCACGAAGATTAACTCCAACTCGGATTTGTGATCCCCAATACAAAGACTTTTATCTCACTCTTGTTCACGAAGAACATAAGACATGGAAAACAACCTTATGAAGCTTACACCAATTTTCCAAAGGGGATAAAAACGTGTAGCACTCACAAACCCTTTATTTATAGTGAACAAGGTATCTTGAAAGCTAAGCAAAGCTATTTTCCTTTTTCAAGACTCTCCTAATTTTTGGAGTCTTTCCTAAGTTACAACTCTTGCCAAAATAATTAAATAAATAATTAATTTAGCAAATATTCACAAACACTTTAATATGGTAATCAAATATGTTTGGAGTAATAGCTATCTTTCCTAGATAAGGAAACATCAAAAACCTGACCAAAAATGGCTTCGAGTCACGTAATTGGGCTCAAGTCCGTGAACCATTACAAACAGTTCGTGGATTGTTTCCTACTAACGAACTGTAACAATTACAGCAACACTTATAATTGTTACTTTAATAAATCACTCATAACTTCATCGTTATAACTCGGAATTGAGTGATTCTTGGCTCGTTGAATTCGTAAGCTCATTCACTATAACATGAGAACCTTTCCAGGGATAAAGGTTATTGTCACAAAAGTCGTGGCTCAAATAACCTCGAGTATATATACATAAATGTACATTTACCGTCATAGGAATTGTTTCATAGAGTGAGCATTTCTTTCGATAGATTAGAAAGGTGGAATTGAACAAGAATCCAAATGAAATAAATTACCACATACCTTTGTTGATGAAGTCCTTGTTGATGTCTTTCTGTAGTCTTCAAACTCCATCCTTCAAGGATAGCTTCGATTCTACTTCTTAGACTTAATCTAGTCCGAAACTATCTTTAGTATACTAAATCAAGAATGCATTTTGCCAACTAAAATTGACAACTAACTTGACATACCAACGCTAGTGGGTTCAACCGAGCAATGCTCTAACAATCTCCCCCTTTGTCAATTTTAGTGACAAAACCATTTTACATATGGATTGTACTTGTTAAAAGCATTACAGCTCCAAAATCCGACATGCTTGATTTCCTTGGTTCTTCAATTATGCGTGTGTTCATCCTGTACTTGTTGAAGATCCATCATAGTATTATTCCACAGCATCAAAGTTCAATTGTATCACAACTTTGACAATAATACTATGGTGATATGTATCACTCCCCCTTAGTCAATTCTTCATCTCAATATGAAAACCACTCCCCCTTACATAATGATCTGTAAACCATATGTATTTGTAGTATGCACTACACATTAATTCTTCACCTTTTTGTCAATAAAAATTAGCAAAGGTACGAAAACTAGTGGGATCCTAATGAAATTTCCATAGAGATACTTCATGACCAAAAGAGAATAACATACCAACTTGTTTAGATGCAATCATATAGTCGAAGCTAAATGCATTCATCAAGGAGTTTACAAAGATACAAGAAAAACTCCTGCAATATTCCACAGCCGCACTCCCCACAAAGATTTGGCAATTAAACACAAGTTCAAAAAGAACTCTCCCCCATAAAATGTCATTCCCTAAAGAACAACAAGAGTGACCTTACTCCAGGGAGCAGTATTTATATATTGGATTTTAAAAATCCCACAAGGAGATATGATTTAAGAACCAATCATTGAAAGTCTATCATGAGATCGTGTTACTAAAAAATTAGAACTATCTCATGGTAACAACACACAGTATGTAATCATGAAGATTAAGTATTATGATCATCTTTTGTAAGATACAAACTTGTATAAACAAGTATTGATATGCTTAGAAGGAAGAATGACCTTTTCCACAAGGATTTACACCAAGAATGGTTACCATAAGTGTATGAAAAGGTTTCTTTGACAATAAAAACCAACATCCAATGGCTTTGATTATTGCTTCTAACCTATTACTTAAGAATTTCAATCACAAATCAAGTTAGGTAATCATACACGTGGTATTTATCATATTCATCTTAACCATAACTAGTTCAAATGACTCAAATGAAACTAGTTAAAGAGTTGTTCAATTGCTATATTCTTATATAAGTATACAAGAACACAATTGAAGCAAAATCGGTTTGATTCACTCGAATCAATTCATGAACATTATACCCATGGTTTGCAAAGAATGCATTCCTTATTATATTATATAAATGTATTTGTTCATGTTACAACCGATTTTAGAACTTTAACCACTCAAGTATGCAAACGGTACGCATACTTGAAGTAGCCGGACCAAGTTTGGTTTTCGCCAGTATGCGAACTAGTACGCATACCTCCAAACCAAGCAGAATTTTCCGGTCACAAACCTTACGCTAGTATGCGTACGGGTACGCGTACTTAGGTTCCCAGACTTCTCAAACCAACAAGAACGCATACGGGTATGCATACTATGGTTCCCGGACATGGATCACACGTATGCAAGAGTGCACAACATGTTTATAATCCAATGTTGGTTAAGTGTTCAAAACTCTTATTTCAATCATTGAAACTTTCTTAGAGGATGACAATAGCCGTTTTCACACACTATTAGCATCAAAGCAATTTTCAAGTTATTGAAATAATCATAACGAAACATTCCAAGTCTACACCAAATGATTGTATCACACAAACCATGTAAGATGTTACTCGGCGATTTTCACATGATCATCTTTTGACTTTCGTTAAGAATATAAGATGAATCTAGTTAAAGCAAAAAGCTTCCACATATAATAAATACCCAACATAATATGTGCGCCCCAATTCTTTTGCAATCCTCATCGCATTTACAAGGGCTTATTGGTGAGGATGCACTTCCAACACAATCAGGTTGTGTTGAGGTGAACAAAATCTTGCTCACCACATGTATTTGAAACAAAATCATGCATGGACTCTAGGAATTTAACAACTTCCTTGAAACTTTCAATAAGTGTTCCACACCTTTTTAGGATGTTATCCCTTGTCGAACTCTTGTCTGGGAGATCCTTCTTAATAGCACTCGTTGCTTTATTGATCTTCTTTGGTACCCATTTCTGAGCAGCTTTTGGAGCAAGGTATTTCTTTTTCTCCCCAGTATAATTATGAAACTTCTTCGGGGGAATACTTGAAGAACTGATATTATGAGACTCAGTTTTTCTACGGTTTGGAACATCAGATCTTATCATCTTAACAGAATCAGATCTGGTTTTATCTCGTTTAAGAAATCTACAATTCCTTTGCAAGTGACCTGGTTTTCCACAATAAAAGCAATGTTTAGTAGAATGGAAAAAGTTATGTTTAGTGTTACCTGAATGTGTATGTGCTTTCTTTGGAACTTGACAGGATTTCCTCTTTTCGTCATCGGCAGTTGGTAGAGATACTTCACTTTTGTCAACCGTGGAAGGTTTTGGTTGAGAAAAAACTTTAGCTCTAACAAATTTTACCTCTTTGCAAATTCCATGAGCGTCTATTCCTTCATAGCCCAATCCTCGTGTATCACGATGAATTCTACATGCTCCCAATATTGAGGTTAATTTATCTGAGCTGCTATTTCTAGACAAACTCTCTTTTAAGCTCGAGTTTTCTTCTTCCATCTTTTGACCTTTTCAAGTGCAATAACTAGATCATTCTTGAATGATTCACATTAAACTTTGAGATCTTCTCGTTCCGAATCAAATAACAAGTTCATCTCAATGTTCTCCAAGTTATCTAGCTTTGCTTGAAGAGTAATTTCCCGATCTCGACTTCCGGCAATTTCTTCTTTAAGCTTTCGTATTTCGTGGAGATAATCTCTTGCACCAATAGAATCAAGTTGGTCTTGTAAGTCTTTATTCCGACTACGAAGTCTGTCATATTTAACTTTCTCACTGAAAATGGTGCTTTTAGCTTCCGAGAGTTTCTGATGACATTCCTTAAGAAGATTATTAGCAACTGGATCTACATGGAACACTTCTTCGTCAGAATCAGAATCAGTATCCGAAAGAATTTTTCCATAAGCTAATGCAACCTCGCCTGCGTACTCTTGATAATCATATTCAGGTCCATCATCAAGAGTAGGCAAAGCTGCTGCATATGCCGATTGTCTACGGGTCCAGCTAGGACATGCTGAAGAAAAGTGCCCGAAACCACGACATTTAAAGCATTGTACATCATCATTAGGAGATGTTGCACCTTTAGAAAAATTATTTTTCCTGTCTCTCAAGATTTTTCTAAATTGACGTGGAGTAACATCCTTAGCATCTGGCGAACCTGATTTATCCTTAGAGGATTCAGAATTGTTTGCAGCTTTAAGAGAAATCACCTCTTTTCCAGACCGGTGTTCATTATCAAAGATCTTTAACTTTCCAACAAGAGTATTCCTGGAGAGTGTAGAAAGATCGTTTGCTTCTTCAATGACATATTTCTTATACTTGTATCTTGATGGTAGAGACCTGAGAATTTTGCACACAATAACTTTCCCCATAATAGTTTTTCCTAACGAATATGAGGAGTTAACTATTTGAAAAAGTCTTTGGTTAAACTCATCAAAGGTTTCATCATCAGACATGCGAAGTTTTTCCCAGTCTGAAGCTAGGTTTTGAAGCCTTGCTTCTTTCTCTGCGGAATTCCCTTCAAATACGGTTTCTAAGATATCCCAAGCATCTTTAAACTTATTACACGTAGTTACGTGATGCTGAAGATCTGGGGTAATGGCATGGATGATAGCATTTAATCCGTCATAATTTTACCTTGCAGCATTAATCTCGACATCACTATAACTACCAATATCCTTTGCAACAGTTACACCGTCTACTATAACTGTTGGAGGATCATAGCCATTAACAATACGAACCCATGATTGAAAATATCGCGCTTGTATAAACGCACGCATAGCAATTTTCCACCATAAATAGTTCGTGTCATCGAAGGCTGGTGGTACGTGTATAGAGATAGCACTTCTGTCCATAATAATCATATTGCTTCAAACACAGACTTATAAGGTCTTAGCGTGTTTGCGTGCTATGATACCAATTGAAAAAGCGGGGGTCTAACAACCACACTCAATATTTCGTTTGGCAATCTGTATGGACTAAACCTCAATAATATTCCGAGAGCAAAAACTCAATCATAGAATAATACTAAAGAGTTTATCTCTTTTTCTCAAATCAATCAGCAAATCAAACAGATAGAAATCTATAAGCCCGATTGATGTGAGAAATACTTGGACGGTACCAAAGACCAATATCCAAGATCAATCAAAATCCTATCCAATAAACAAGGTCGGATTTATCAATAATGATTGATTAACGTACAACCTGTGATATTTCAATTATAAAGATAAACAATATAATGCGGAAAAAAAATAACACAGACACCAGAAATTTTGTTAACGAGGAAACCGAAAATGCAGAAAACCCCCGGGACCTAGTCCAGAATAAACACACACAGATTATAAGTTGTTACACCAATTTCATACTACCTATTCGGACTAGATGTAATACCTGCTTCAGTTGTATTATAGCACTTATAGAACTCCTAGAAGAACACCGATTCTCTTTAGGAATTCTTCTCGTAAATCTTCTAGCAGAACACAAGGCTCTCTTTAGAAGATACAACAACACGTTGATATCTTTCGATCTTTTGTTTGCACAAAACACCGGTTTGATTTCCCTTTAGATGTGAATCAAGGTTTTGGAAATCTTGTGTTTGTTTTGAGAAAAACAATTACTATGTAAAAGTATAATATCAAAACAAACTTGTAGATTAGGGTTTATTATATTCTTCAAAAATAAAAAGAGAAACCTAATGATTCTACAACAAGAACAACTAGAATAAATCTAGAGATATCTTGTTTAAAACTTCTTAAGGATTTTTACGAGATACCTTAATCGAAGTTTTCTTTCTAGTCTCCGATTTCGACTAACAAGTGTTGGTATACGATCGAAAACTAAAATCTATCAAAACCTAGGGTTTATGATCAACAACTCTTGAATGGTTTTATATCAGAAGAGAAAACCTTAGTATAGACAAGAGGTGAAAAACCTAGATTACAAGTTGTATAATCAATCACGAAGATTAAATCCAACTCGGCTTTGTGGTCCCCAATACAAAGACTTTTATCTCACTCTTATTCACGAAGAACATAAGACATGGAAAACAACCTTATGAAGCTTACACCAATTTTCCAAAGGGGATAAAAATGTGTAGCACTCACAAACCCTTTATTTATTGTGAACAAGGTAGCTTGAAAGCTAAGCTAAGCTATTTTCCTTTTTCAAGACTCTCCTAATTTTGGGAGTCTTTCCTAAGTTACAACTCTTGCCAAAATAATTACATAAATAATTAATTTAGAAAATATTGTATTTATGTGAATAAATCACAATTTATCTTAGGAAGGAACCACAAACACTTTAATATGGTAATCAAATATGTTCATGAACATTATAGCCACGGTTTGCAAGGTTGCATTCCTTATTTTATAAATGTTTAAGTTCATGTACACAACCGATTTTAGAAAGTAACCACTTAAGTATGCGTACGGGTATGTGAACTTAAGTAACCGGATTTGAGTTTGTTTGGTTTTCAAACTCAGCAGAAATTCACGGACGTGAACTTTCCGCCAGTATGCATGAGGGTACGTGTACTTAGGTAACTGGATGAGTTGGTTTTGATTTCCAAACTAAGCAGAATTTCACAGACGTGAACTTCCGCCATATGCGTACGAGTACGCATAGTTACCCAATCTCCATCAACCATTTAGTATACACACAAGTATGCATACATTTGGTTCCCGGTTTTGGACTTATACACTAATGTGCGAACACACTATATGCTTATATCCAAAGATGGTTACATGATTCTAAGTTCTTTATTTCAATCATTGAAACATTCTTAGAGGATGACAATAGCCGTTTTCACACACTATTAGCATCAAAGCAATTTTCAAGATATTGAAATAATCATTATCGAAACATTCCAAGTCTACACCAAATGATTGTATCACACAAACCATGTAAGATGTTACTCGGCAATTTTCTCATGATATAAGATGAACTTGGTCGAAGCGAAATAAGATATTGTGGAATCACAAACGATGAGACGAAGATGTTCATGACTACTTTTTATCTTGCCTATCGGAGAATAAATCTCGAGCAAATCTTAGAGAAGATAGTACTCAATACGATAGAAAACAGCAAGATCAGAACACGCAACTACAAAGAAATAGTTGGGTCTGGCTTCACAATCCCAATGAAGTCTTTAAGTCGTTAACCTACAGGGTTTTGGGGAAAACTTAAGGTTAAAGGAGAATCGACTCTAGTCGCAACTAGTATCACACAGGAAGTGTGGGGATTAGGTTTCCCAGTTCCTTACTACCAATGAACTTCGGACTGGAATGTAGTTGAGCCCTAATCAATCTCACACTGATCAAGGTACAGTTGCGCTCCTTACGTCTCTGAACCCCAACAAGATTCTATGCACTTGATTCCCTTAGCTGATCTTACCCACAACTAAGAGTTGCTACGACCCAAAGTCGAAAACTTGATAAACAAATATGTCTCCCACAGAATACCTACGAGTTTTGTTCCGTCTTTTGATAAATCAAGGTGAACAGAAACCAATTGATATACCGGACTTATATTCCCGAAGAACAGCCTAGAAATATCAATCACCTCACAATAATCTTAATCGATTAACGAAACAAGATATTGTGGAATAAAAAACGATGAGACGAAGATGTTTGTGACTACTTTTCAATCTTTTCTATCGGAGATAAATCTCAAGCAAATCTTAAAAAAGATAATACTCAATCCCGATAGTAAAAGCAAGATCAGAACACGCAACTACAGAGAAAATAGTTGGGCCTGGCTTCACAATCCCAATGAAGTCTTTAAGTCGTTATGCTAACTAGTACACACATAAGGTGTGGGGATTAGGTTTCCCAGTTGCTAGAGTTCTCCTTTATATAGTTTTAAAATCAGGGTTTGCAATCTAAGTTACCTTGGTAACAAAGCATTCAATATTCACTGTTAGATGAAAACCTGATTAGATACAAGATAATATCTTTCAACCGTTAGATCGAACTTAGGTTGTTATACACAAATGAAATGTACCCTCATTTAGGTTTAAGTAACCGTACCTAAACATGTACAACATGTTGGCTCAACAGTAGTTAACTGAGGTTAGCTATATGAACACTCTCATATCAACCTTATTCATCTTAACCATAACTAGATCAAATGACTCAAATGAAACTAGTTAAAGAGTTGTTCAATTGCTATATTCTCATAGAAGTATACAAGAACACAATTGAACCAAAATCGGTTTGATTCACTCGAATCAATCATGAACATTATAGCCACGGTTTGCAAAGAATGCATTCCTTATTATATAAATTTATTTGTTCACAACAAAACCGATTTTAGAACTTTAACCATTCAAGTATGCAAACGGGTACGCATGCTTGAAGTAGCCGGACCAATTTTGGTTTTCGCCAGTATGCGAACGGGTACGCATATTTCCAAACCCAGCAGAAATTTCCGGTCACAAACCTACACCAGTATGCGCACGGGTACGCGTACTTAGGTTCCCGGACTTCTCAAACCAACAGGTACGCATACGGGTATGCATACTATGGTTCCCGGTCATGGATCACACATATGCAAGAGTGCACAACATGTTTATAATCTAATGTTGGTTAAGTGTTCTAAACTCTTATTTCAATCATTAAAACTTTCTTAGAGGATGACAATAGCCGTTTTCACAAACTATTAGTATCAAAGCAATTTTCAAGTTATTGAAATAATCATAACAAAACATTCCAAGTCTACATCAAATGATTGTATCACACAAACCATTTAAGATGTTACTCGGCGATTTTCACATGATCATCTTTTGACTTTCGTCAAGAATATAAGATGAACTTGGTTGAAGCGAAAGCTTACTAACACATATTTCGAAAAATATGTAAGCGAGTTAAACTTAGCTCGAAATCTCAAATATGCATAGTCGAAAACTATCGTAATACGACTTTTGTCTCAATATAGGAGATATAGTAGAAATAGACTTTCCAAGTGATAGATGAGTTTTAGTCTCCACATACCTTTTGTTGATGAAGTTCCACAAGCTCTCCTTAGTAGTTCTTCGTCTTCAATTGATGAACGCCGTGAAGTCTAATGCTCAACTACACAATCTATCCTAGTCCGAGACATTACTTTAAGTAGACTAGAAATCAAGACTTATAGTTTTGATCACTAACATTGACAAACAAGCTTGAGATAGAAACGCTTGCAAGTTCGACCGAGCAGTGCTCTAACAATTGTGGTGAGCACTAACTTAACAGCGTGTTCGGTTCACCGAATTGGAAGCATATTAATACGATTACAGGGGAATCAGATGAATTATCCGAACCGAACACGATGAAATCTCGGGGAATCAGATTCCACGAGAATCGAATTACTTCAAATTCGATGTTTTCTATTGCACTCATCACGGAGAGGAATGAAAACCGATTCCTAGGAATTGAGGTGGAATTCATGTCAATTGACAAATTTGCCCTCCCATAGAAATTTTTATCAGTTAGAACTTAGAAGAAATATGTTTCCACCTCTGGTATTCGCTCTCTCTCTCTTTTGTAAACTGAACCCCTCGATCCTTAATCTCACTGCTGCCAAGTTCTTTATCTTTCTATCTATCTCGATTCTTTCTCGGTCTAAATAATTGAAGTTCATCACAGATAAGGTTTATCCATTTTAACGTGGTAGTCCTTACAAGTCATTTGATACTGAATATTCTCTTTCTTTGAATTCTTCCCTACAAACCCTGAACCGAACGCTAAAAATTTTCTCCAGGAATTGATTCCTTGTAATCCAATTATTTTTTCCCAATTCCCTTGTAATCCGATTAATGGACTTCCTATTCGGTGAACCGAACACGTTGTAATTTCATTGAATTGTGGGGCATAAGATGGTATTTTTTTTATTATTATTTTGCAACTTATACATTCTGTTAGCATTTAGTCTTGCTTGACTTACATAATTGATATACCCGTAACTAAAACCAAACTTATGGGATATACCCGTATACGACTCACGCATTTGGCTACCCCATACCTGTCGTAATCATTTTGATTTAAATGATAAAGAGGTATTTTGACCGAATCGTGTGTTCCATTATTCCATTATATCAAGTGTGACCAATTGAAGTTGTCGAGTTGATTATGTAAAATCCCATACGCCTAACTATTTTATATTGTTCGCTTGATCGCTTAGAGCGTCCACAATGGACGAGTAAAAGGTGGAGTATAATCATATTTGGTCGAAAATTGAATCACAATGGACAAGAGTATAACCATATTTGGTTGCTGAGAGAATGTGTTTCAGAGTAAATTTGGTCTTTAGTCTGGAGTAAAACTGATTATAGTGGAGCGGATAATTATACTATGTTTGATATGGCGCATAGATTGCATCTGCGTTTGAAATGAGGCGCAACTAAAGAACAGGCGCAACTTAAAAGCTTGCTCTAGACGGGCGCAATTTAAAAGTTCGCCAATCAGGCACAACTTAAATGTTCGCCCCATTAACCACTTGTTCATCAGGAGCAACTTAAATGTTCGCCCCATTAACCACTTGTTCAATGACTCATGGTAATAACTAGTAAATTTGAAATCGTCACATCAGGCGGTGATTCTATCTGCGCATGTCACGCAAGCGCAACTTTACGCTTCCGTCCAGTAACAAACGTAAATTAAAACTCCGCCCCATATCAGACGTAGATTTAAAGTACGCCCCACTGGAGTGCTGAATTATACGTCCGCCCGGCTGCTAGACGTAGAATAAAATTACGCTTGATTTCAGGCGCAAATTAAAATTACGTTTGACCAAATTTTACTCCACCACCGTAGCGTGCAGCCCCGAGTATAACCAAAAAAAATTAGTTTTTAGTTTAGTTATAATATGGTCGCATGATTATGGATGCTCTTATAGACTATAAACTATAATAATATATGTCCAGTTGAGTATTAACAATCTTATCATTGTCATGGTATGTCCTTGAAGTTGACTATTAGCAATGTTATGCCATTTATGGTACGTCCTCAGGGACAGTTGACTATTAAAGAGGGAATGTACATAATTACTGTTGGAAAACAATTAATAGAAAATTGTTTTTTAAAGTTTTTAAGAAAAATAATAACTTATTGTTTTCTTTTGTGAATGAAATTTTTTAGTCCCACATCGGGGAGTTCCTCTTTTTAAGTTGTATTATTCCATTATATAAAAAAATTCTCCACTTTTGTAAAATCTATGGGAAAGGGGTTTCTTTATATTTTAGATAGACCCCCAAAGGGAAAATATTTTATATTGTTTTCTTAAGCGTTTGCGATTTTCCTTAAGGTTTTTTTCGGAGTTGCCAAGCTCAAGTTGAGCATCTACTACATATGCTAGTAGTAGGTGTAGTAGAGTGTTTTATCCTGGAGATGTCCGTCCTGTGTGGGCTATAGCATCACTCCTGAGTGTATCCGGGCGCTAATGTCTTAAGGGCAGCGTGTTGAACACGTGACTCACTCTGTTTTTCAAAGTTTTGCCTTGTTGCTGTTGCGGAGATCTGGGGAGCTCGTACGTTTCTTCAAATCGATCACTTCCATTATAAAGGAGCTAAGTATCAATAACTTTTGCTTATTTGATTTTTCTTCGTTTTTTTATTATTGTACCCAACAATTACAAGTTTCTACCGGACTCAGAAAGAAAGCCGAAAAAAGTTGTATCACAAGAATAAATTGTTCCAATCTCTAGTTACCGAGCTTGCAAAGTTAATATAGACTCTCTTCCCGGCAGCAGCCCAAAGAAAGTTGTTGTTTTTGTGTGAATGTTAAGAAAGATCAACACAATGGGAACTATTGTCAATTGGCAACAAAAACCAAACCCATGGTAAAAATTAAAATCTTCATCAGCGAGTTGACAACCGCATGATTGCTAAAGGAGGTTACCGAGATTAGCAGGGATACCGTTTGAGTGATACGATGGTCAGGATCCGTACCCCTATTAATCTTGCTAGCCCCCTTTAGCAATCATGGACAACCAGGTGTCCGGTGTCTGAAAGATACATATCTTACATTTAGTGCTTTTAGAAGAAAAACAAAAGTGCAAGTTGCACAAGTAGCACAAGTAGCATCAATATTAGGAAGCTTCAACTTGGAACATTCCAAAGGACCAAGTCTCTGCACGAAGGTATTGGTTAATTAGAATCGACTTTTCTTAGCTGTGACCTAAACATCAAACACCCTGAATTATGTATGTTAATTATAACGAAATTAGAGAGCTTCATGTTGTATTAAGTTTTCAAATGAATCCGGACGATATTAGATAGTGAATCAGATAGCACAAAATCAAAGGCCTTAAGTCAAGTTGGATTAACTGGCCAAGCATAACTATAAATCGGACCAGTTCCGACTCTTCTGAGTCGTCAGCATCCTTTGTGGCAAGCCACCACATGTTTTCTTATTCAGCACCACATGGCTAAGAAAAGTCTATGCCGATGACGATACCAACAAATCCCATCGCCCCGGACGTGGAAAAATCACTCCGGTAGAGTGGCCTAAGATATTTCAAATCAAAATCAGTGTCTTTTTGGATGAGATAATTTTCCTTTGTTTCAATCTTATGCTTGGAAATTGTAAGGCTGCTAATGGGGTACCATTTTGTTTGGGGGTATACTAATCCAAAGGTAAATGCTTTTTTATTTTATATGAATATTGGTACATTCCAAACAAAATAGGACCCATTAGCAGTGTTGGGTAATTGGATCACTACAAATATTTTAATATTATCCAACTCTATTATCTGCTGTATGCCTGAGCAGCGTCTCGTGTCCGTACGCGTACCATTCAGCATCTACAGATTCGGTCCCACACGAATCAGAAAAGTTCTGAATCACAATCACAAGTGACGACATACTCTTTGTAAGAATTATACATAGCCCTTCATTTCATTTTCCATCATTTTCATTTCCAGGTCTAAGTTGGTAATTACCAGCAATATAACCTACCGGACTCAAGAGTGCCGTGGGATTAAGATAGTTTTAAAATGCGCAAAGGACCTGGACGATTGCTTACCAGATATAAGTGATCCGGCCAATTCAGCCTAATAATTAATAAGGATGTATTCGGTCGACCAAGCAAATACAACCGGAAGTAGATTGCTGACTGCCATGCTTTTGTCGTGACTAAGTCCTCGTGTTCTATTCATGCCAAAATGGATGCCTTTGGTATCCATGTAACCATGTCGAAGGTGTATTACAGACTTTGTATCAAGAAAGAAAAGGTAGGTCTAGATAAAATCAGATTCCTCTTGGAACGTAAGACTTGTACAAGTAAAGGAACTAATAATTTTATTTAGCGTGGTTGTGGAAACTACCAATTACCATCCTAAATACTATCTCCCCATTTTATTGAATCCTAGGTCTCAAGGATATGTATTTCGCATGTATCCATCGATTCATACATGTCGTAATTGTTTGAGAAGAATCGAACCGATCGATCCAGGTCTAAATGTTTTGAGGAGTTAATTAATAAACATGTCCTTATCCTCGAATCTTTTAATATTGTGTATGTAAGTCATACAACCCTTTGGGACAAACATAGTTAATCGTTAGAGCAAATCCTATGGGCAGTAGAACATTACTTCATTCACTACTTACAAAAAATATCATTAAAGGTCATTCACCAAACTTGCAACAAAACTAAAAACACCTAAAATTACTTTAAAATCAATTAGATTAATCTTGCAAAATTTGTTAGCATTAGAATTTAATTTTCATAAATTGTTGGGTTCCCAATTTACATAGATTTGTTTATTCATTTTCCTAAAATTTATAATAATATTTAATTCTTGATCCATTTCTTTTCTTGTCTCTTTACCTATTATTATGAACTATTTCTCAAGCATGCATAATTACACGAAGTTGGGGAGAAATGACAAAAACAGAAATCATGACAAAAAAGGAGAATAAAGAGAGATGTGAGAAACTGAATCGATTACAATTAATTCACGCGTAGCCTTGCATAATCCCATAAAGTAGGGGAGAAATAATTACTGAAACAGAAACCATGACAAAAAAGGGGAATAAAGAGAGATGTGAGAAACTGAACCGATTACAATCAATTCGCGTGCAACCTTGTGTTTGGTCAATTTTTTTATAGGTTTCATTTTTCTTCCCGCCCCCTACCCGGCAAATCTTAAAATCACAACATCTTCTTTTTTGGAAAAATCTGGCTTTTAAAAATTGTTTTAATTTGAAAAAAAAAAAAGTAATTTGAAAACTCAAATCAAATTAAAACAAAACAAAGAAAAATTAACCAAGGGTGACTAAATAATGTACCTATCTTAGGACACCTTTTCTCACCCTACTACTACTACTTCTTCCACCACCACATTATCGTCACCACTCCACCGGTCTCACCACCCACCACCATTATCCCCACCGTCGATCCACTACCACCACCCACCATCACAACCACCATTAGTGCTTAATTTACCTATCTTAGGACCCCTTTTCTCACCCTACTACCACTACTTCTTCCACCACCACATTATCGTCACCACTCCACCAGTCTCACCAATACCCACCACCATTATCCCCACCACTGTCCACCGTCACAACCACCATTAATGCTTACTGATATGGTTAATATCAAATAAATTTATTATGTATCAACAAAAATATATTCATTCATTTGATTAATTAAAGAAACATTTATTATGAAATATCAATTGAACATTTATTATTAAATTTTAATTAAACGTGATCATTTATAGCGGTAGATTTATGTTCTGCAAGTATAAATTTGATTGTTCTTTATCTAGCCTAACTTGTCCAAACTTTGTTTTGTATTCTGGAAATGTAATCAATTTTATTTTAATACTAAAAACCGTGATTTATTCGACCGGGTATTATAAATAGCTGAGATCCCATTTGGGTGATCCAGCGGTCATGATCATATTGTCTTATATGATTTAGTATCCTCCTCAAAATATTTGTGTTTTGTCCTTACCAGTTGTGTTAAAAACAGCCAACTACATCTATCACAATAAAATGTTTCCCATTTTGTAAAGACACAAAACTATTATTGTCCACTATTATTCACTAACATCCACCACCGTACGTAAAAACCAGCCACGCCCACTATTTTTTCCATTACCAGTAATGTTACCACCTCCACCACTCACAAATACCCGCCACTGTTTCCACCACCTACTGCTTCTTTCACTACCACCATTAAAAATTATTAATATAATTTTTAACATGGGTCACTGTAGTACAGTGGTAAAGTTATTGGGTGATGATACCAGTTACCTGAGTTCGAAACTCGCCAGCACCAAATTCTTTACCGATCAATATATATATATATAGTTTTTAATAAACTTATTTATTAATAAAATATGTATTTATTAGATTCATTAAATGAACGTTTCTCATGAAAAATTAATTAATCATTCATCATGAGCAATTAATAGGACACTAATTAATAAAGTATTTCTAATGGTTAGTTGAAAAAACCACGGCCGTAGATTTATCCCTCCTAGACAAATCTCGGTCGCTCTTTATCTAGCCTAACTTAGCCAAGCTTTATTTTGTATTTTAGACTAGGGATTAACCCATGTCGTAATGGCACAGGAATTTTAAATATATCCTCCTGTTCATACATATCATAACTGTTTGTAAAAAATCGATCCAAGTCTAAATGTTTTTGAGGTGTTAGTTAGCCTCAAATCTTTTAATATTATGCTTGTAAGTCGTACAATCTTTTAGGACAAACATAATTAATCGTTAACCAACTCCTCAAATTTCTATGGGCCTATGGGTAGTAGAACACTACTTCATTCACCTCTTCAAAATAAAGTAGTGTCCCTACTTCGAAAAGAAATAAATCATCAAAGGTCGTAACATTTGTGTTTATCCATTTCCCAAAAGTGTAATAATCTGTAATTCTTGATCCATTTTGTTTCTTATCTACGAATCTTCTCTCTTTACCTATTACCATGAACTATTTTGTAGGCATGCATAATCACATGAAGTCGAGGAGAAATGGCAGAAACAGAAATTGTGACAAAAAATGGGAATAGAGAGAGATATGAGAAACTAAATCAATTACAATTGATTTGCATGTAGCCTTGTGTGCTCAATTTTTTTTTAATAGGTTTCATCTTCTTTCCTGCCCCGACCCGATAATTTTAAAACCACAGCTATTGATTTATCTTCTCCCTAGAAAAATCTGCCCTTTAGTATTATTTTTAATTTAAAAAAGTTAAAAGAAATAAAAGAAATTTTTTTTTTAAAACTAATATAAAAAAAAAAATTAAGCAAGGGTAACTAAATAATTTATCTACCTTAGGACACTTTTCTCATCCCACTACCACTACTTCTTCCACCACCACCACCATTAACGTCATCACTCCACCATTCTCACCAACACCCACCACCATTATACCCACCGCCGATCCACCACCACCGCCCACCATCACAACCACCATTAATACCTACTTATTTAATATAAAATAAATTTACTATGTTATTTGATTCATTAAAGAAACATTTAATATGAAATATCAATAGAACATTTATTATTGAAAGTTAATTAAACTGATCAATTTAGAGCCGTAGATTTAGCTTTCCCAAGAATGAATTCAGATCGTCCTTTATCTTGCCTAAGTTTTCTAACCTTTGTTTTATAAGCTAGAGAGAAATATGAGAAACTAAATAAATTCCAATTGATTCGCATGTAGCCTTGTATACGGTCAATTTTTTTATAGGTTTCATATTCTTTCATGCCCCTGCCTGACAAATCTTAAAACCACAGTTATTAATTTATCTTCTCCCTAGAAAAATCCGGCCTTTAATATTTATTTTAATTTAAAAAATTAAAAAAATAAAAGAAAAATAAATTCAAAAACTAATATCAAATAAAAAAAAATTAACCAAGTGTAACTAAATAATTTATCTACCTAAGGAAAACTTTCTCATCCCACTACCACTACTTCTTCCACCACCACCATTAACCTCATCACTCCACCATTCTCACCAACACCCACCACCCCCGCCTACCATCACAACCACCACTAATGCCTACTGATTGAATATAAAATTAATTTATTATGTACTGAATTAACGAAAATATATTTATTTGATTAATTAAAGAAACATTTATTATGAAATATATCAATAAAACATTAATTATTGAAAGTTAATTAAACTGATCATTTTATAGCCGTAGATTTAACTTTTCCAAGAATGAATCTAGAGCGTCCTTTATCTTTCCTAAGTCGTCTAAACTTTGAGGTAGGGGGTGCCAAAATTCTTGGCAAGTCGAATAGGGGTGCAAAATGGACTTAGTAGCCCATTTTATGATTAAAAGACCCAAAATAGTTCAATTGGTCTTGGCTCCACCCCTGACCGCCACTAATGTTTCCGTTTCCACCACTTTCTGAGAACCGCCTCCACTACCCACTACTTCTTTTACTACCGCCTTTGATCTCTAAGGATATAATTTGTATCAAATTATTTCTTAATGAAAATATATATTTATTAGAATAATTAAGGGAATATTTATAATGACAAAGAATTAATAGATCATTCATTATGAGCAACTATTGAGACACTACTTAATAAAACACTTATATAATATTTAAGTTGAACAAACTACAACCTTAGATTTATCTTCTCCCTAGTTAAATCTTGGCCGCTCTTTATCTAACCTAACTTGTCCAAGCTTATTTATTGAAAATAACTTCTAGTAGAATTATTCCGGACTTTGAAACAGAAGTCCGGAGAACATGGGCTTTTGTATACATGTAATATTTTGTAAATACCAATCCATTGTCAAATTATAACGTGTAATCTGAATAATCTTATAAGTTTCTCTCTAAGTTTATCTATTAAGATAAAATCAAAATTCTATTTCCACTAAGTCTAAACAAATAGAAATGAAAAATAGGTTCTTGAGAAAATCTCACCTTTCTAGACCAAAAAGTTGTGAATAGATTGAAATACCGACGACCTGTGATAGCCAAATTTTCATAATCTGGCTATTCACAAAATACAGCCACCCCTAAATTCAAACCATGAGGTTATTGTAATCAATAAGGTTATCTTTGAAAATGTATACTTCAACTAAATATACAACAAATGATATTTAAGAAAATGATATAAACCCCAAAAATATGAAACAATGTAAAAAAGAAAGGATTTTCTCAAATGTTGTTAGCTCAAAGTAGTTTAACTGGTCACAGATGTACGTTTTGGTGGACGAAGATTGAGAGAAAATTGAAGGAAGATAGAGCGGAACTATACTCTTGGATTTGAGTTTTTTCTTCTTCGCAATCTATCTCCCTTCCCAACTTTATTTCTGATTTTCGTTTGCTCCAAAGTAAGCAGTTAGAGTTTTCAAACCCACTCATCCTACCGAATGTGAGCGAGAATCCATTGTTCAGTTTTATGGGAAGGTAGGTTTGTTATATTCATTTGATTAAATTTTTCCATTTTGATTTAGACTTTTGAGATGGGAATAAGAGAATATACAATGATTTTTTCTCAATTAAAGAGTGTGTTCATGGGATCGACCGAAACCGTGATTTTACCAATTAGGAGGAAAAATCAGGACTGGTCTTTATCTTTGCTAACTTAGTGAAGCTTCATTTTATAGTACAATACAAAGAAATAGGCAAAAAAAGTATACATAGCTAGGGTACAACCCTTACCATAACGACACATCTCGATAATAAGTAATTTTTGTGTATTGATTTTAACTTGTGCCCATTTGTTTGTTGTAATTATATAACATGACATTTTGGGGTTTATTTTGTATTTTGATCTTTCATGTATTTTAACCGATTTTATGTTACTAATAAGACGATCAACCACAACTTTTAATTTATAATGTTACCCATTTTGTAGCGACACAAAATTAACATAGCCTATTGCTAATCACCAACCGTCTCCACCACTACAAAGCCATCTAATACCATTTATTTCTCCACTATAACTACCACCTACCTCTCGTTGGTCGTTTGTCGTACTTTTAATTTGGATCACAAATATCATGAGTAAAGTTTTGGCTGAACAAACTTAGGTCGTTAATTAATTTATTCTATTATAATTTTTATTGTTATATATTCTGTTGTATTGCAATCAATTTTATTTTTAGAACCATGATTTATACAACCGGGTACTAAAAGGTAGCAGGGTACCGTTTAGGCGATCCGGTGACTATGATCATTTTTTCTCTCTAAATGGTATGGTCTCATCATCAAAATATGATATATGTTTTTTTCAATCATGATGACCAACTACATTTTTCATGACACAATGTTGTCTGTGTTGTAAATATACAAAACTAATAATGTCCACGACTATTCACCAACATAAAACCACCCATCGGCATTATTTTTTCCACCACCACTGATATTATCGCCTCCACCACCACCGCTTCTACCAGCCACTACTTCTTCCACTACTAACCACTAATTTTTGTTGATATAATTTTTATTAATATTATTTATTAATGTAAAAATACATATTTATTAGATTAATTAAGAGGACATTTAATGATGAAAATTTAATAAATTATTCATTATGAGAGATTAATGAGACACTAATTAATAAAACATTCATAATGATTAATTTTAATTAGAGCAAACCACAACTATGGATTTAGCTTTCCCAGAATGCATCCTGACCGCTCTTTATCTAGGCTAAGTTGTCCATGCTATGCTTTATATTCTTGATTTGATTCTAGTTATCAGTCATTTTAGAACATTAAGTAAGACGTTAGATATTCCGTATCACTTCAACTTTGCCTAACAGAATATACTTGTTTTGCACCTCCTTGAACAAACAGAAGTCATCATCTTAGTCACAACTCACGAACAGAAGGGAAAATGAAATGAGAAGGTTGAGAATATGGAAAGGCGCTTTTCAACAATACTTACTGGACTAGGTGTTTAACCAATAGCAAAATATACTTCCTCTACTAGGAAAAAAAAGAAGAAGAAGAAAGAAAATGTTATTTCTTTTGTTTGTTTCTTAACGCAGGGTGCACACAAACAGTAGTGATTTGATAAGAATATTTTTCTTTCCGTTTTGAAGAAAAAAATTAAAATTTATCAAAGAAATACTTTTAGACAAAATTAGAAAACCATTACATACGAATGAAAGCTTTCCATCTATGGAAAACAAGGTTAATAAGAATATCTTTAAAAATTTCCTAAATCAGAACATCACAACATGATGGTGGACTTCACTACAAGAATAAGCTCTCCCTAAGTTTCAACTTTACCATAAAAAGTGATCTTATTTCTTTTTTCCAGCTTTTCCATCAAAAGTGGTCTTATTTCTTTCTTTTCTTTCAGTTTTTCCATCAAAAGTGGTTTATTTCTTTCTTTCCAAAGAAACTAGCAAATTACAAACGACAACAATTTTAAAGTTCTCTTATTTAGTGGTTAAATTCTTTCTTTCTAAAGAAACTAACAAATTACAAATGACAATAATTTTAAAGTTTTCTTATTTTTACCCCTGAACGTTGTGTGATGCCAAGCGATAAATTTTGTTGAAGAATATTTGAAAAACCTCATTTAATGTTGAATGCCCTCGTAAAATAATTCCGAATCCACCAAGAGGTTGAACAATGGAAAAATAATCGGTCTATTGTTTCATCAACAATATCACGAAACTTGCATCTCACATGTTACACCACAACACCCCTTGCCCGCATGCCCAAAAACTTTATCACCTTCAATTCTCAAATCACTGGAAGCAGGGAAGGACTTATGAGGGTGTCGTTAATCTTGCTTTTACCTTAGTAGTAATCTCTCTAAAATAAAAATCCTTCAAATCTTTATTTTTGGAATTGGTTATTAGTGTAAGAGCAAGTCCAATAGGAGACTAGAAAAAAAAAAAAAATTCTATCCCACGTGGATGGAAAAACCCTAAAACCCAGTTTTGGACTGTGGTGAAAAGGTTTATTGTAGAAGATTGAGCCGACAATAGAAGATAGAAATGGCCATCTCAGCTTGAGACGAGTCTATCTTCTTCGGCAATGGCTGAATTTCAAACGACTATTATTTTTTTACTTCTATAAATAACACACCCCTTGAAATACTTAAATTACACCAAAATTCAATCTTCTCTTGAATTTTCTCCACAAAAAAATCCTTCTAATTTTTATTCTAAAATTTTGAATTCCTTAATTGAAACGTCTCAAAAAACTATTATACCTTTTTGTTAAGCCAAATTTGATAAGATATGTGTTAATTTAAATTAAAAATATATATATATATGTATATATATATATATAAAAAAACTGAAAATAGTAAAGGGGGAAGACTAGTGCAACTTTTAGAAGTTAATCCAAGAAAATCTTCTGTTAAAAAGAAAAGAAGAGCTCAAGTTTTGAAAATTACCTACCAAAGTTGCAAAAACAAAGGAAAACCGTCCACGAGCGCGTTAAATGGAAAATACTTCAAATGAAGATAACCATGAGGTCAAAGATTGTTCGAGATTTCTATTGAAGTCCATATCTAAGTTTTTATTATCTAAAAGTTTATATCTAGTAACAAATGAGGCAGTAATAAATCGAGAATATGTTGCAATATTTATTAATTTAAAAAATATATAGAACTTAAGAATTAGATTTCAAAAATTAATTAATCGGTACTTATTACATTTAAACTTATACATAATTAACTTGGTTTAACAACGGTAAAATAACACGAAACCACGTTTGATTAAAGCAATGAAATATGGAGTATTTACAAAGAGAGTCGTTATCCAATGACAATATATATAAAACAATTATATTTATAACGGCTAAATTAAGAAAAGTAACGGTAATTTTAAAATTATAAAACGGCTAGCTAATAACGGCTAAAATCTTTCTTATAAAAAAGCACACAGGTGAACTTCTAAACACAACTTATTCTAAAAGCAAAAGAGGTTTGTCCATTATGTTTCACCGATAACCACAGTCAGATGCAATGCCCTTGGATGTATTCTAAGTGTCCACAAGTAGGTTGTTCAGGCATCATAATGGTCATTGAATTACAACCCGAAAATCTCAGGTATTTGCAGTGTCGAGATCCTGACCGTCTTGAAGAACCACGTATGCTAAATGATGCTGTGAAGGTGAAGTCTAAAGAAGATGAAGAGAAGGTAGCAGCACCGTGCAAAAACTTGAAACTTAAAGTCAAATTGAACAAGTTACACTGCGACCACTGTGGAGATGGAGAAAACCAAAACACACATTATTCACAGAGAATTATTGGATGCTCAAAACCTGGTTGTAAGGACTTATATGCATTTCTACACTTCTACAGAAGAAGACACATGCGAAAAGCACTTCTGGAAATGCCCTAGGTATTTTTGGTGGAGTGGACTGATTAAGTGTATGAACTGATTCACTTTGTTTTAGGTTCTAGCTTGGTGATATGTTATGTTATGTCTTAGCTATGTGTTATATTGTGTTATCTTTGTTAAATCAATGAAACTGTCGTTGTATTTGCACCATCAGTATATTATCATAACTGATTTGAACATTTCTTATTGTTAAGGAAAATACATTGGATTAAAGAAAATTACACATCATGAAGCTTTTGTGTTGATTGAAGCAAACTACATAGGATCTCGTTAATTAATATCTGATTCAGTAGACGACTGGAGGAGCGTCTGGTGGAGCAGTATCTAGGATGCAAAAGGGGTCGAAGTGTGAAGATCTCTAAGGATGTTGAAACAAGTTTCGTAAACGAATGATTTGTCTTTAGATAACTTCCATATGGATAGAGTTATTTGTGTCACTTTAGCAGCACTTTCAGTGTTCAATCTATAGCGGTTAATGTGCATTGCCTGACTTAGGATTTCATGGCTAATTGTTTGAAAATGATCCGACAATACAGATGCATTAAACATTTTCGACTTCATGTTTATTATACGAACACTACAAAAAAAATCTGACGAAAACCCTGATGTGACACGACTTGACAAACATTAGCTCTACAAATAGATAAATCATTTTCTTAAGTAAACCCAATAGGATGAACTCTGGGATACATTTGAATAGAGTGAGATTAAAAAAAAAAAACTGAAGTGAAATTATAAGAAATTCTGGGTGTAGAAGGTGTGATTTTAGAGTTAAAAA
Organism: Papaver atlanticum; assembly: GCA_023531105.1. Classification (NCBI taxonomy): domain Eukaryota; kingdom Viridiplantae; phylum Streptophyta; class Magnoliopsida; order Ranunculales; family Papaveraceae; genus Papaver; species Papaver atlanticum. Next base: position 333,631 of record JAJJMB010014260.1, read on the forward strand.
TTGTTGAATTTATAAAAGATGAGACTAGAACCGTTGGATGGAACTAGCAGATGTCGGCTCATTCAAGGACGACCGGCTCAACTTAAGACGACCATCGTCTCAACCAAAGCCGAGGCTCAGCTTCACGTGCTGGTTGTCTCACTGATCGACTCAACTTGTGATAATATGTGCAAACTCTCAGATTTGAGCATTTGTCCATTCATTTTCCTATGTGAAAAATAAGATAAAGCCAACTCTTAGGACCCTCCCTGACAAAAAGTATTAAAACTTTCCATGTTAAGAAATAGCGGCTTTCAATTTCACAAAAATAATTAAATTATCGGAACCCTGGTAACTGAGGAAAAAGTTGGATTCCCATGAGAAAGAAGTCAATAAGTGAAGATTAAAAAATAACGGAAGATTAAGCTCAAAAACTTAAATACAAGGAGCAAATAAAACATAAGATTCAGCAAAAGATGAATCAAGAACTAAAGAAAATATAAATCGAAAAAATGATGTTTTGCCTTTGATACCATAGTAACATTCTGAGAGAAATTTTTTGTTAATGATGTCTGAGTTATAACAGAGTATTTATACTGTTAGAGCATAGCTCGGTTGAACTCACCAAACGTTGGTATGTCAAGTTTGGTTGTCATATTTTAGTATCAAAACTCATCTAGAGTCGCTTGATTAAATACTAGAGTCAACTTTGTTTAGGTTAGACAAGAAAGTCTAGGAATATTGAGACATACAAGTATTACTCCGAAGACCTGAAGAATGTGAAGAAGTAACGAACTACAATGACGACATCATCCTTCCACTTGGGGTTAGTAATATAAACTTGAACTGTTTCATTCCTGACGTATCTTTCAAGTCGTGCTATATTGAAAACATAATTGTGAAGCTGTATATACTGTACATATTGTATATAATACTCTAGTGATGTGACATGGTCATAATATATGATCATAGTATTAAGGAATTAGACTACGAAGTATAACGCTTATCTTTTGAACTTCGTAGATTTGAGATCGACATAATCTTGTATATAGTGTTATGATTATGTGAATGGGTTATGGTGAAGATTTTATCCTAGGAAACCATGTTTTACATTTGTTTAAAGAAAGTACATTCATGAACTTGTTTCGTGAATCCAAAGGGAAATCAATAGGTTTATTGGTCTGGTTATTCATTGCATATCTTTGGATGACCAATATGTGTGAGTTGGTAGAACTGATCTTAACTTGGGTTATGTATCTTGGTATAACCAATCACAATGCCTAGACTTATGATTTGGTATGACCGGTCCTGGTAATTGGTGTTACCGATCCTAAGTAATCACCATGAGATGGTATGATCGATCCTTGTAATTGGTGTGACCGATCCTAGTAATTGGTGTGACCGATCATAACTGTTGTGTGACTGATCCTTGTAATTAGTGTAATCGATCCTAGTGATTGGTATGACCGATCATAAGTAGATACCATGTGTAGATGAAACCGATCCTTGTAATCGGTGTGACCGATCACAAGTAGGTACCATATTTATGTATAACCGATCCTAGTGATCGGTATAACCAATCCGAACCCATGTATATGACTTGGAAAGACCGATCACAACTAACCATTGTGATTTAGTATGACCAATCACATAGTAGTCCTGGAATACTGGCAAACCAATTCTAAATTTGTTTGGAAGTGTGGTATAACTGATTCCAAGAAGCAAATTCGTGTAAATATGAAATAAGGATTTGTAGTGAAAAGATGTCAACATACTTTGAACACGAGCAATAACTCTTATCATTTATTGTTCAAAGATATTCCTTGGTACTCAAGGTGATCCTGTACCAAAATAAATTAAGAATCTTTTAATTAAGGTTTTTGATTTTATATGCTTTAATTACCAGCAATTCATGCATAGATCTAGAGAATAAAAATTAGTAATGTGCATTTACTAATTGTAGATTTTCTATTGAGAGATTCGGAAAATATTGGACCAACATTTATTGGAATTATGAAAACCGAATTCGGGCTTTTATTGCATATCTTGAGAATATTTTCGGTTTTGGAAATTCCTTGGTGTCCAAACATCCTTGGTCTATAAATACCTAAGTTTGCATTCTAGCAAACTATCCTAAGAGCCAGGCGAACTTCATTTCTTGTTGTTTCTGGTGGAGCCGTCTATTCGGAGAGGAAAGTATCCTAATTAGGTGAAATCTCTTACGACCGCTCGTTTAAAGACTTCAGTGGGATCAAGAAGCTCCACGAGTACCGTTGGTAGGAAACTAGATAAATGCAGTGTTATTAGTTTTCGTTTTGATTTGATTGACTAACGGTTGTATAAACTTTGATTGCACCTAGTTTGTTTATTCTTGAGAATCTTCTCTTCTGATATAAGATTCACTCAGACTAGATCAAAGTATCGACGGGATCTTTAGAACTGTTGTTAGATCTAAAGACATCTTGTGATAATCCGTTGTTAATATACTCTGTTCTGTGCGTGATTGATCACAAGAGATTCAAGTGGTGTTGTGCAGGTATTTAAAGATAAAAGAAGATTTGAAGACAAATAAGATTTCTTATTAGTTTTGGTATCTTGTGGATGTAGTGCACAAACCTTGATCGTCTGGGATCCAACTAGAATCGATTTATCTTTGATATATCTGATTGATTAGTTGCGTGAGATCGACATTCTCTATATTTCTCTATGGGATCTATATTGATTGAGTGCGAATCTATACTTGACTATTTCGGTAGTTAAAGTTAGATTGATCTAACCAGACAAAGGAGTTTATTAGATTAAACGGAAGAGCCTTTGTCAACGACTCATCTATATGTTGTAGCAAGATTGATTAGAGTGGTTACCAAACAGATTCTTCCTTTGTTATTTGGAATACGATCCAAAGGACTTGTTATTCACGTACGTGACTCTAGACGTCGAAGGTGCAGGGATACTGAGGGAACTAAGTAGCTAGGGGTAGTTTGTTTGGTCTCAACTATACGTAGTTGGTATTAGATTTTGTATAGCGGCTTAATTATGAGAGTATTCAAAACTTGACTAGGTCCCGGGGTTTTTCTGCATTTGCAGTTTCCTCGTTAACAAAATCTTGTTGTGTCTTTTACTTTGATTTCCGCATTATAATTGTTACTCCCTCTGTCTTTTTTTATCTGACCTAATTTCTACTTTGGTCTGTCTTTTTTTATTTGTCCGCTTTGTTTATAGACATATTTTCCCCTTAAACTATCAGATATACCCTTTATTTTATAATCATAAAATCATTTTTAATATAAATTCAATCCAAAATCTTAAATAGTATCACCATATATAAGGAAAAAAATCTATTCAATATCTTTCATATTAATCATCGTTTCCTTTTTAGATAAAAATATTTATGTATGGACAACTATAAAATTCCTAATAAAGCTCTACCTATTCATATGGGTTCCATAATAAAACCAAAATATTTTGGTTTTTATTTTCTTAAAGCATTTCCTAAAATAATAACATTACCAAATTTATATTTTTTAATATATTAATTTTAATTTTAGTAATAATATAACATTAAATAGGTTAGTCAAAGGTTAGTCAAAGGTTAGTCATGACATTTTATAGAATTTCCTTAATATTTTGACAAAGTCAATTAGGACTGTTAATTAAAGACGGACGGAGTATTATAATTAAGTAAAATACACGAGTACGTTAACACCGTAATACTTGATAGTGATCTTATAGAGTTTGGTTATTACCGAACCTATTATCCAGTAACACACTTTGTTGTCGTATTGTCTGGATCTTGTATCCATAGTCAATCACACAAGTTATCTTGTTGTTGTATTGTCTCGATCTCGATCTCGTATCCATTGACGATCACACGAAGTGTGAACCGAATTGTCGTATTGTTTCGACTTTGTCCATAGACGATCACATTCGGTAGAGGACTTATTGGTTGAAATAAAAAGATTGTGGTGTATTTGGGTACCCTCGTCTTTTCATATACCTAAACATTGTTAACAAAAATCCAAAATTTATTTTTAAGCAGAACAACAAAGAGCAGCAAATAAAAATAGAACACGTATTAACACTTATGTCAGATACTGTGTAACAGAGGTGTAAGAGTATAACAGAAAGAGAAGAGGGTGAATCCGCTCACCGTATCTCATACTTTGGACACCATATTAAAAAAAAAAAATTGAACGGTAATGAGTGTGGAGCTAATATATTCAGGACATGTTCCTTACAAAGCTCTACGTTCTTACAGAAAATGAACACATTTCAAGACGTATAACACCACCATCTACTGCTGTGACAATCAATCGTTGCATATCAACGGATTTTCAACCGTTAGTAATTTAGATTGTTAAATAGTGACGAATGATGTTTCGGAATACACTCAATTTTTTTTATAGGTATGCAAAAATGTATTCCAAAATTTAAATTTCAAATTCGTCACCATTTAGTTTCTATAAAAAAAATGACGTTCAAGATGTGAGACAATACGAAAATAATGGTGTGCGCCTCAAAAGAAAATATCTCTTAGTTGCGTTACTATGCGTCACCATCACCAAGTTATACCCTAGTAATCCATATGATGGTACTATAGAATTTGGTTGGCCATGAAATCCCATAGGTATAGAGAGACATGGTCCTTTGGTAGCTTGAACTTTGAATCGACCAAAAGCGGCATAATTGTTGAAAAGTTAGAAAATGATATAAAGCATCTATTTTGGTTCCTACTAAAAGGATTAAAAAGAAAATTGTTCTTATTAGACCGATGTTGACCATGCGAATTACTACCCTATTCGCCACCGCAAAAGTACTGATATTTTTCATCCCGAAAAGATCTAGCGCCTTTTGGAAATTCTCAGTGGTATCCCCGTCAAATACGTGCAAATGGCATGAACCCATTATCCATGGACAATCGTTGAGCGTAGTCTGTGTTTGCGCTATATGGATCTACCCGAGGAGGAAAAAACCAATTGAAAATTTGATTACTTTAGTCATATCAAAATGCCAGAGGACGCGTAAAACTCAAAATATTAAGCAAGATGTGAGATGGTACGTCACGTTACTTCTCCATTTAACAGAACATAATCTTTTTGCACTTCTGCTGAGCCAACAGAAAGACCCCGGCTAATCACAAACAGGAGGGCTAATAAGAAAAAAATACTGAAAGGTGCATTCAACAATAGACTTGAAATCTGTGGACTAATATGCAAAAGCTTAAAGCAAGCAAGCAAGCCGCCAAAGAAAACTTATACTATAAATGTACTACCAGTACCACCCCTATTTCTCACCTATCACTCAGCGCAACACTTTCCTTGCCATCCCACCCTTTCTCCCTCTTCTCTCTCTTCCTCTTTAAATTTCTCTGGTCCATTCCTCGAACCGATTGCTTTCCCATTCTCACAAGGGACCGGTTACTTTCTCCGTTCTTGTTTCCAAAATAAATAAATAACAAAATCTCATAAAATATGGGAAACTTTAGAGACGATACGTCTCTGACAAGATCTCCGGCAGGGAAATGGTTAGGGTTTGTAACAGCAATATGGGTACAAGCAATATCAGGAAACAATTATACATTCTCGAATTACTCAGATGCTTTGAAATCGTTAATGGCTTTAACACAATTGGAACTTAATAGTTTATCAGTTGCTAAAGATATTGGTAAAGCTTTTGGTATTCTTGCTGGTTTAGCTTCAGATCGTCTTTCTACTCCTGTTATTTTGTTGATTGGATCTGTTGAAGGTTTTGTTGGTTATGGTGTTCAATGGCTTGTTGTTAGTCAGAGAATTCGTCCTCTTCCTTATTGGCAGGTAACTAATTTTAACTCCATTTTGTTTATTTTTACTCAATTTTTTTTCTGTATTTTTTTTTTTTTTTTAAGTTCTTGATTTTTTTTCCTAAAGAAGCTGAAAGAACTACAACTGAGTCAAATCTTGATTCAGACCGTTTCATCATCTTGTTTCACGGATCTTGTTAGAAATTTGTAGTAATACACACTGTGTCTGAGGTTTTCAAATGCTGAAAAATGGCTCCCAGATTTTCACTGGAACATTGAGTTGCTTTGACTCGGCCGAGTTGTTTTCTCTGTTGCTGTTCTAGAAACTGCACTCTAGAAAGTTGGTTATTAAACTGCAAGTCTGCAACTATTTAATCACCGTTAGATTACAGTTAACAATAAAATTTGGTGAATGGAGCTTAAAGAGTTTTAATCTCACGGTTAAAATCTACACGTTAACACGTGTCGAAAATAATCTGACATGTTGTACATGTGTGGTCAATCGCAGGGTACTGTATTAAAATATTCGAATGTCCGTACAAGATTCTTTAACCATGAGTCGGATGAGTTAATGAGTTAACTCACTCTTACACACACAATTTTTTTTCTAGTGCTTTGTTTTTCTTCATGAACAAACTTAATATTTATCAAGCAGTAATGATCTTAACAGTAAAATAATTTTAACAATGATTTTAAATTTTCTTGGTTTTTTCAGATGAGTATATTTCTGTGCATGGGAGGAAATAGTACTACATGGATGAACACAGCAATTCTAGTAACATGTATGCGTAATTTTCATAGAAATCGGGGTCCTGTATCCGGTATCTTGAAAGGTTATGTGGGTCTGAGCACAGCCATTTTCACAGATATTTGTAGTGCTTTGTTTGCTGATAATCCTTCAAAGTTTCTACTCATGTTGGCCGTGGTTCCGGCCGTTGTTTGTCTTGCGGCAATTTTCTTCCTCCGTGAAGTTCCACCTACAACTACAGCTGCCCAAGAAGAAGAAGAAGAATCCAAATACTTCAATTTCTTTAATATAGTGGCTGTCATAATTGCTTTATATCTTTTAGCTTATGATACCTCAGGAAAACATGGTCATTTACTCTCTATGTTTTTCGCTGGTGGACTATTATTTCTGCTAGCTTCACCATTATCAATTCCTATATTTTCTGTTTTTAAGAATTGGGCTCAAGCACGTTTAGATTCAAGCTCAAATGATGTTGAAAGTGCTCAGAACGATGAAGTTCAAGAACCTTTACTGGTTCAACAAGATACCCAGACAGAAACTGAACCGAAATTGGAGGTAGTAGAAGGAAATTTGGAAGGTGATGCTATTGAAATCATATATCAGAAACCAGTTCTTGGTGAAGATCACACAATTCTTGAGGCAGTTCAAACATTAGATTTCTGGATCCTGTTCACTTCATTTCTTTGTGGTGTTGGTACTGGATTAGCTGTGATGAATAACATGGGTCAAATGGGTTTGGCGCTCGGGTACGTGGATGTATCCATTTTTGTGTCGCTAACAAGTATATTTGGCTTCTTTGGCCGTATTGGTTCTGGAACTATATCCGAATACTTTCTCAAGTATGTTAATCCTCTCCTTCTCATATTTGTTTAATTACTGCATTTTGTTCAATTTCTCAAAGATTTTACACTGAATCAAGTTTGAAAAACATCGCTTTCTTGATTAGTCACCTTGTTTTTTGTTCATAAAAACTATTGTAGCTTTAGTTTTTAGTGTATGCTCTCTCATGACTTTTTTGGTAGTGCGATTTTCTTATTGGTCCCATTCGTTATCGAACGTTAGGGGCCTGAAGTCAGGGTAGGTTTAAGTTTGTCAAGGGAGTGGGTAGGTTTAAGGGTATGTATTTTATGTGAGCTCACTGCTAATTACCATACACAACTTGGAACCATCTATAAGATATGTGGTGATTTTTCATATCAGGACTTTGAAACAGGAGATGCATATTGCATAGTTTTGTATAAATAAATTTGCTCCCACTTGGTTAATTTTTCACAGCATCCAGAGGTTTGAAAACTTCAGGGGTTGAGTAGGGGGTGGGTGGGGATCAATTAATGACTATGGGGGGATTAATGATGGGCATTGGGAAACTGATCATTTATTTGCTACTGAACTATGCATGTTGTTTCTGATAAGTTGCCTTGAGTATATGTCTTAATAGACGGGCCATTTTCTTCGAATTTAAGATCTTGACATTTTGTAATACCTTTTTGACTTCTCTACAAGTTGTTGCCCTATGCAATTTCCGTGCATCTACGTTTTGGGACCAATGGGACTTCACATCATGTGTGACAGAAAAGTCTGGTCCAATCATGCAGGGACCGGATTACGTCAAATCATGAGTTGTAGTTATCTACTATTTACGGGAGTTATTCCTTACAAAAAAAGCTTGTTCAAGCATAAAACTGTAGGCATGAACCTCTGCAATAATTTACTAGTGCACTAAGATTAAACAGAGTCGCTTTTTTGGGAATTCAAGCTTTGTGTCTGATAACATTAGTCTGATCCAAGTTCATAATAACTAGTTGGTTCATATGCATTTCGTTAACATAGTATTGAAGTTGCCCTCTCTTCAATCTTGAGTTGACGTTTGCTAATTATTAAAGGCTAGTGGATTTACCTTAAGCTGAAGCCTGCTTGGTTTCTTATGTTATTAGTCCTATGTTGAAAATGTCATTTCGCATTGCATATGATAATATTGGACTACAGAATTTGGAACTGCTATATCTTCGCAGTATTTCATAAGTATATCTGATGATTGGTTTAAAATGCAGGAATGCTGCAACACCTAGGCCACTATGGAATGCAGCATCACAAGTTCTTATGGCAGTAGGATACATTATCTTAGCTATTGCACTACCAGGATCTCTGTATATCGGTTCAATTGTTGTTGGCATTTGCTACGGAGTTCGTCTAGCTGTCACAGTTCCTACTGCATCTGAACTATTTGGCCTTAAAAACTACGGATTGATCTACAACATCCTAATTTTGAATCTGCCTCTGGGGTCATTCCTATTTTCTGGTTTGCTTGCTGGTTTATTGTACGATGCAGAGGCAACTAAAACAGAAGGAGGTGGAAACACATGTGTCGGAGCTCATTGTTTCAGACTAGTTTTCGTAATCATGGCTTTGGCGTGTGTAGTTGGCTTCGTTCTGGATGTGATACTTTCTATCCGGACAAAGAATCTTTACAAGAAAATTCAAGCAAGTAAGAAGCCTAGGAAGTCAGGTTTTGAACAAAAGAAAACAATTAAAGGTTAATTTAGCCCGTACTTCATTTACGGAGTATTTTATTTGTACTTTCTCTTTCATTGGTTTCATTTTATTTTTTCTTCTGTTGAGATAAGTAAATTTGGGATGTAAAGAAAATATCTCAACCCAGACCTTTGATATTGGTCCAGGTTAGGGTTGAACGAGGAGAAATAATACCTAAATTAGGGATGGGTAAAATTTGCCCAAGTGACCTTATAGGTTAATCACCCATAAACAGTACGTTAGGAGTCGACTTGAAGGTGTAAAAAAATTAGAAGCATTTTGATCTTCTAATTGCTGTATCTTGTATGTTTGTAATCACGATTGTTTCTGAAATTCAATATATTTGTCTTATGATCATAGTACATTCTTTCTTGGCTGTGGATATTCTAGCTAGTCAAGACGATTTTTGTCATTTAACTCTCAGGAGTGCACTGGGCCTTCCAGATATCCTGTGCAAGTGTGCAACAACAATCTTGGCAGCTTGGCTATATAGAAGGAGCAAGGACCATCTTTCCATTATTTCTCCTTCATTTCGCACATTGATATTGGTACAGGACTTGGGCACATTTATATTGCACTAGAAGGCCACCCCATACATCATCACCTAGGCAACCTGGTTTCCTATGCTACCGAAACGCTGGACCATGTAAATTTTAGGTCGGTCTTCAAAACATAATTAGGTCAATAAGATTTAAGATGACTACTCCCTCCTACTCCACCGATTACGAAAACATACACTTGTGCTTTACGCTGAAGGATTCACTTTTGTCTTTTAAGAATGTGGTGGTGTTTCCTCCTTGAGACGTTTTCTAGGTAACACGCATACGCATACGCATAGCCCAATTATTTACATTATCTTGGCTCTCTGACTCTTGTATCACCAGTCACCATACGCATGCAAATTCAAGCCATTATTCAGACTTTTCTTACAGCATGTGCTGGCTGGATCATATATGCCCTCCACAATCGAGAATGGTCCTGGACCATACTCTTTTGTTTGCCTGAGCTGAAGTCATCCATATGTAGAGTGCGGATGATGAGTACCTCCACTGCACCCCCTCCTCCCGTAGATAGGGAGAGACAGTTTTCTCTATATATTTTTATTTTATATTCAAGATTTTTTTATATATATATTCTTTATATAAAAATAGAGTTTTTTTCGAGCGCTCTCATTAACCGGAGCTTCTGGTTGATTTTGGTCCCACCATTTGTTTTATTTTAGTAATATTTTGATATTTCAGCAAATAAAATTCGAGTAGAATATTTTTTTGCCTAACAGTATCTTTTAGAAATATTTTTCCTAAAATAAATGAATCTAAAATTTCCAAAAAATCAATCATTAAAATATAAATAAATCTAAAAAAAGATTGCAGCAAGATACATATTGTTCATCACGATTCCATCATAAAATTAGATTGATCATAAAATAATAAATTACCAATGTCCAATGTCCAATGTCCAGTTACAAATTTCTCAGTTAAACTAATCCTAATTACAATTCCAAAAGACTGACAATAAAATTATCACTAATCACGGTTTATAATTTAAATTCCAATTAAATTAATTTTTTTTTATCAAATGTAAATTAATGATTAAAATTTAAAACCAATACATAAAGTTACATATACTTACATGTAGATTGAAACATGCTTCCTATTTCGCCAAAAAAAATGATTGTTAATCCTGTACAATAATAAAAAAAAAGAAATCGTTAGTAAATAGTGATAACAATACAAAACGTTAAATAAAATTTTGAGAACAAATGAATAAAAAGGTTAGGTGAAGAATGTAATAGAAAATAAGGAATGGGTTTCAAATTATTTTTCTCATTATTATTTCCTTTTAAAAAAAAAACTTAACATCTCCTTCCATAAATAAATAAATTATTACATTAGGTATGGTTCTATTTAAAAAATATAAATATAAAAATAAATATCGAATGATATTATTTCTAAAATAACATATTCCAAAAAAGTTAGAGACAAAATAAAAAATACTTCAATATTGCGTATTAAATTAAAATTGCTGGATATTTTGCTAAATATATACCAAAAACCTAAAAATGTATCAAAACCAGAAACAAAATAATCTTTTTTGGTTTTATTGATAAATATAACATTAATTCCAAAAATTATTGTTGTCTCCCTCTTTATAAGAGCACAAGTGCATCATTCGTCCGACGCGGGCTTGATTTTTTTTTTTTTTTTTTGGGTTTCGGTTTTATATATGGATGCTTCGTTTGATATGTCGATGTTTTCTGTTTTGCAGATATATGGAAAAGTGTTGTTGATAGGCGCCACTTCTCTACTTTGATTACACAGCTGGGGTAATTTTTTTTCTCGCTTTGAATTCAACATCATTTTGTCTTCGGAAGAAACAAACTTGCCTGATATTTTTTTATTGTTTGTTTTGCAGGTATCCCAATAAGATGTAACTGATTGCTTCTCTATTTTCTTCTGAAGATTGATGGTGTTCTTACGCCAGTAATTTCATAATCCATGCTAAAAAGAAAAATCTCTTTTAAGTCCGACGATTTTACTGACCTCCATTATCTAATTTTCTGTGTATAGGTTTCTTTGCCGGCAGACCTTGAGATATCCATGCTTAAGTAACACCATCAGTGATCAGTGTATGTTTTTATCTATTATTCCTACCGTTGTTAACTGATTTCACTTTATCAAATGAAGGGAAATGCTTCATATTGTTGTTCTTTTTTATGTCTTCTCCCTGTCAGTAACTGATTTGTTATGTCTTAATGGGGCGTATATAAGTGCATATTACAGATACTGTGGTTGTAATAAGTTGCGTCCTTTTAATGTCTTTTCGTTATGCAACGGATCTGATATGTTTTCCACCAGTCACATTGGTGTGTGGCTAATATGTATAAGCGCTCTATTTCTTATACAACATAAGCTACTGGAATCAACAATTTTACAACCATTTTATCAAGCACCCTATTATATGTGCGAATCTCTCAAGAAGACAAAAGAAGGTGATGGGATGTCGTTAGGGAAGAATTCTGTTGTGCACAACATGTATAAAAGGTTATTGAAAGTTGCATCATTTACACATATTCATTGGAATCACTATTGCATGATTTGTTAAACAAAAAAGGACGAAATATTAATGTTGCTCCATATTTTTATAGACGGGATGAAAATCCACACATTCGAGTTTATGCTCAATTGCCAGTAGCGCATCTTTGATATTAAGCTTTTAATGCATTTTTGTGGATCTTTCTGATTCAGGATTTCATACTTACAGATCACTGTTAGGCCCTTAATTAAGTTTTATGACTGTACTTGGGTTGTATACATAGCTATACTTAATGTTTTGGCTCATGGTTGATTTTTTTTTTTTTGGATGGGCATATGGGTTTCTCTTGTGTGAAGGGGCCTGGGAAAAACGACCAAGATATCTATGTGCAAGCTTGCAATTTATTCATATTGGTGTTGGTTTTGGTACCCAAACTCCCGTTCATAGGGTAGTACTTATTAGGATGTATTTGCTAAATTGGTTTTTTATTTTGCTACCCAATCTTGGAAACTATTTTAATGTTTTCCTTTGCACATAAATATTCTTCTCATGGCGAAGCCAATAAAGTCACAAGCCACGTCTTTAAAATCACTGCGAGTCCAAATTTTGTCATACTGCAGTCCATATGAAAAGGCATGGCAAAAATAGGCAACAATAAAAAAAAACATCCAACAACTAACTTACCAACATCGATGTACCAGTAGTCAGATGCATATAAAGTAACAAGCCATGGTGAAGAAACACTTGAAGTTTTTACTGATCTTCCGTAACTTTTTGTTGGGAGGTTTTTTGCTTTTTGGGTCACAAGTGGCCTGTTACTTGATTCTATCCCCTTTTTTTTGTTCCTTTTCTCCTTCTTTGGGCGGTAGTGGTACAATCTTTTTGTACCCTCTTCTGACCAATGGGTTTCTTTTTTTATCGATCAAAAGAATATACGAAAAAAATACACATACACTATGGAAAAAATGAACACTACATAAAACCAATATCAAAGCGAAAAAGATAAATATCATTCCAGAAATTGGAGGAAAATAAAATGTCCCGTGATGATCTTATAATTCATTAAGATGATCTTATAATTGTCTAACACTTTCCCTAACAAGTATGCGAACAGGTCGATCCCCCTTACAAGTATGCGAGCAGGTCGATCCCCCTTACGATTATGCGAACAGGTCGATCCCCCTTACGAGTATGCGAACAGGTTGATCCCCCTAACAAGCGAACAGGTCGATCCCCCTAACAAGTATGCGAGCAGGTCGATCCCCCTTACGATTATGCGAACAGGTCGATCCCCCTTACGAGTATGCGAACAGGTCGACCCCCCTAATAAGTAGCACTATCTTTCAATTGAGCAGGCGTTGGACAGACAGACATGGAGGGCGGCGATACGCATGGAAGAGGTAGGTCTCAGGTACGAAAACTAACAAACTCCTTTTCTATATTTTTCGTCAATTTCATTACTACTCAATCAGCGAACACGTAAAGGCAACCATGCAGATTGTGAAGGGGTAAAACCCGTAGCATCCGCAACAAGGACATGGTGTGAGCATTTCCGCATTAATGGTCGAGAATTCGTAATCCCTTGAAACGGTGATTACTTACAACTTGGTCCATAAACAATCGCGGCGCGGGTAGCGTCAAGTATTTTGCTTGCCCTGGTGCGAGTTGTGCAAGGCTATGACAGGCCGGCGTAAAAACTATGTTATATTTTTAGGAGATACTCTCCAGTCGACCCGGTACTTGCTACTGGAAAAGACTTTGGATTTGGGTACACTAACTCAAAAAAACTCCATGTAATACATGGGATTATCCTACAATGCACATGATCATTCTATAATTGGCGACCACTTGGGAATTCACGCATGAAAGGTTCAACGTATCTAGGTCAATTTTCGCAAATAATATACCGGATCATCTTACGATGCATAGGTGCACATAGATTCACCCAAAGAAATTCACTGATTATTAGCACGACCATAAAATTCAATTAATCTATGAACATAATCTTACGAATGACCATATATTTATTAACTTCACAGATAAAAATACACATAGCACTATATAAATAATTCACATATGTGCAATAAATGTAGTATCCACGGAAAAATATAACGACCGTTTCTAAATTGAAAAGAAAAATTGTTTATTAAGAAAAAAATACGTGAAAGAGGACACAATGCAACCCACGTAAAAATAAATCAATGAAATAGTTATTTCTAAATACACAATAGATGATTTTTCTTACAGTTCTCACTATACATATTAAGTTTTTCTAAATAATTTTATTTTTTTGGACAATCGTCATAACATTTTTAGTTCTTCTCAATTTTAAAATATTAATAATGATTTTAATGACACTTGGTTTTATGAAAATAATTTGAAAGTATAAGTTATAATTACGGAAACCCCTTATTAGTGGTTCTTCGACTTAATTACCGTTTATCATGAAACGTTGGAGCAACACTTCACACAAAATCTCAAAAATAAATAAAATAATAATTAAAATAAAATAAAATAAAGGAAAATGAACTTGTGTACTATAGATTTCGAAGATGTTGCACAACAGGTCCATAACTTTTTAATTATTTTTTCTATTGCATATCAGTTTTTTATTAGCCTATCAAAGGTTTTATTAGTTTTTAGGGTATGAGCTTATTAAAAAAAATCAGTTTCTTAACAAAAAAATTCGTTTTAATGAAATTAATTTCAAATTACCTATCCAATAATTCATAAATGAGAAATAGACGGGTGAAAAACTAGTATTTCTTAAAACAAGTCCACTTAAATGCAACATTGCTAACAGGGGTACCAGGGTACCCCATTAGCAGCCATGCTTAAATGGATCAGCCACACGATTGCTTTAAACCAACTTCCCCTAACACTCTTCTTAACTTTAGAAGATTAGACAATTTGCAAACAGAAGTCAGCAAACTCTGATGCTTACCGAGACTTAAATTCTGGGCTTTATGTTGTCAATAACAACATACACAGCCAACTGAATTACCTTTACAACATTACCTATCAAGGACCATGGTCACATGATAACTGGCAAAATGTTGTTCTATTCCTTCTTTTTCTTGGTAATCAGTTTATTTCTGCTTCCACTACTACAAACTGTGCTCGTTGTCATTTCTCGTAGGCGCGCTATGGGGAAATGTCATTTATGCCTTATTCGACCCCCTCCACTTAGAAATTCCATGCGACGGCAACATACAAATTTTGGGATTCAATCTGTCATCACATAACACAGTCAAAATGGTCATCATCCATACAATTTCCAGACTTACCATATAAACCTCCATTCAGTTGATTGCAAGTGCTGTAACCAGAGGTACACCAAGATGGGACATTAGACTTACTACATCAAACTCTTCATGTGATCAAATACGGGTAGTACTACGTAAATAGGCTATTCCACTCGTGATGAGTAAATGAGGTTCCAAGCTTATTGTTTTTGTTTCTTCTCCATTTCTAATTCTTTTTTTTCATAGTAAAAAAGTCCACCTCTCTCTCTTTACTCTTTTCCTCTCCACGCTCTCTCATTAATCACTCTCTTTCGCTTTCTTGAATCAAAGTAAAATAGTTCGCCTATATAAATCAAACCCATGACCTAACTCAAACCCACTTCTCTTTGATATATAAACACATTAAATATTCCAATTTCCATACTATATATATTTGTAAACTCCGATATTCACTCCTCACTCTCATACTTTCAGTTTTCCACTGCTTCTCAAGCATATAACAAAGGAGCCATGAAATTCTTTTCAGTCTTGCTTCATTTGATCAAGCTGTTGCTTTTGTTAAACTGCATTGCCCAACTATCTTTCTCTGCGGCTTATGGTTCTCTCTCTAGTCTCCCATCTTTTCGAAATTAGTCATTTAAGTTAAATAGTATTTACAAATGCTGTTATTAACTATGGAGTTGGATGGATTAATGCAGATGGACCTCTATACGATTCTTCAGCTTACAGGGAGGTAAGTAATACTGTCCAAATTGTCACGCCGATGGCAATTATTATGTGTAGATACGGGCTGGCTAGAAATATACTGAATGGTATATGCAATTGTGATGGTGTGTAGTGCAAAACGCAACCAGAGGATCCCCTGTACAATGGAGGAGTTCTCAGGCACTATGACCACAACAATGGCTTTAATCAAAAGACTCTTGATTCCATCACAACTCCGCAAATATTTTCTCCGGCCTTTGTATTGCAGAATCTTAATCAGGCCACCAAGTACTCCTTCTCCAGTGAGCCTCTCTCTTTATCTCTTTCCTGAATTGCATAATTTTCTTAAGCAAGGAGATAGTGGTGCAGTGCACTACTACTGTCTCTAGCAATTTTTAAACACTTCGGTGGATCACATGTGAAACTTAGGGTCTTTTCCACTGCATCATTTCACATAGTAGTCCAAAAATGACCGTATATTATAAGTAATCCCCTGTACCATGATTTCAAGTGGGCGGTGAGTTTTGTCGGATATTTAAGTTTTTGAAACCCAGTGCCACTACAGAAGATGCAGAGTTTTCTTTAGGTAATCTGAATATTTATCAGCTTTTGATGAAAAATAATAATTACCTTATTGTGTGTGCACGACTGAAAACTTGCAATATCGATATAACAATTGGAATTTCATTCATCAACCCATTGGTATACAATGTTTAACAGTAGTTTTATGAATTAACTTCAAGATTTCGACTAATATTTAGCGCTAATTGACTAACGAGATATAAACAGGTTGGGTAAAGATCGATGGTGATACAGAGTCGGCTATCATAAGAGCAAATTTCTGGTCAGAAAATTCATCATTCAAGTGCATTGGTTCTGTCTTGGCTAAGAGAGGATGCTGGTCATTTCTTAAAGGCGGTTTTGAAATCCGCTCGCCGTTGAATTTATCAGTAATATATTTCCAGGTAATGCTTCTTAATAAAGTTTTGCCATTTACTTTTGGTGCTGTGTCTAACTTTCTTGATTGCTTGTATAAAAAAAGAGAGGTAATAACTTAACATTCTTTTTCTCTTCCTCCAAATATTGCAGAACTCTGAGGATTCAGGAATTGATATATCAATAGCAAGTTCATCTTTGCAGCCATTCACTGATCAGCAATGGAAATCAAACCAAGATTACAAAATCAACAGTGTATGTGGTTAATTGCCCGACATTTTAATTCGTACGTTCAGTCTAATTTGTGCGTGCACTACCCCAACAGCTATAGATTCCCTGCGACTGACAATAATTGAAGTCAGCTTTTTCTAATGGTAGGCTGAAATTCCTGAAGTTCTAGCTAGTAATGAGTCAATTTTTCGATCTGTACAGGAAAGAAAACGTGCAGTCACCATTCATGTATCAGCCAAAAACGGAACTAGACTTCAAGGAGCTCAAATAATAGTTGATCAAATCTCGAAAGAGTTCCCACTTGGCTCTGCAATAGCAAACACCATTCTAGGGAACTTGTCCTACCAGGTATGAACATTCAAAATTCTAACTCATCTGTATTATGAGCTTAACTAGTCACTTACCGAGCATTTTGACTTGACATTGTCAGAAATGGTTTGCCGAGAGATTCAACGTTGCAGTATTTGAAAACGAGCTGAAATGGTACACAACAGAACCTGAACAAGGCAAGCTAAACTACACGTTAGCGGACCAGATGTTAGAGTTCGTTCGTGCAAACCAGATCATTGTCAGAGGCCACAATATCTTTTGGGAAGATCCTGCTTACACTCCTGCATGGGTTCGCAACCTAACCAGCGATCAGTTACAGTCTGCAGTTAATTCGCGTATACAAAGTCTAATGCATAAATATAGAGGAGACTTCATACATTGGGATGTAAGCAATGAAATGCTTCATTTCGACTTTTACGAGGAAAAACTTGGCCAAAACGCTACACTGAGTTTCTTTGAAACTGCACACAAAGCAGACCCATTAGCAACTCTATTCATGAATGAGTTTAATGTTGTCGAAACTTGCTCAGATGTCAAGTCAACTGTGGATACATTCATCTCAAGGTTAAAAGATCTGAAAAGAGATGATATTAGAATGGGTGGAATTGGATTAGAAGGTCATTTCAGTGTTCCAAATCTACCTCTAATGAGAGCCACATTAGATAAGTTGGCTACATTAGGTTTGCCTATTTGGTTAACAGAGGTTGATATTAGCAAGAGCTTCGACAAACAAAAACAAGCAGTTTATTTAGAACAAGTACTGAGAGAAGCATTTTCACACCCATCTGTAAATGGTATAATGCTTTGGTCTGCGATTCATCCTTACGGGTGTTACCAAATGTGTTTGACGGATAATGATCTTCGCAATCTTCCAACAGGTGATGTTGTCGACAAACTTCTGCAAGAATGGAATACCAGGGAAATAACTAATCAAACGGATGAGTATGGTTCATTTAGCTTTTATGGGTTTCTAGGTGAGTATAAGGCGAGTGTTAGATATGGTGATAGAATTTCAAATTCTACATTTTCACTATTGAAAGGTGATGAAACTAAGCATTTCAACATTCAATTGTAAATAAAAAACATTGTACCATTGATTAGGTTAGTAATGTATAAAGCATGTCTAGAATTGACACTGCCTTTTCTAGTGTTGTGTACTCTAAAACTTGGCCCTATAATTCTATACGGTAAGTTTATTATGTGCCTTACTATTATGTCATAGTAATCCATTGGAGGTGGTTTTGTTATGGAAGAAAATCCGTTTCTTTTACTTCTTGTGTTATAAGTGTGACTTACTGACTTGCGAAATAAGGATCCCAGTGGTGGCAATTTGTTTTCTTGAGAACTGTATGCTTAAACTAACTTGAGCATTCCTGGTGCACCAAAAGTGCATAAGAAGTACACACTAGCTAGTTAAAATGCATTAAGCACCTATAAATCTAGTTAATTAAAGCGCAGGTATAGGGCTTGTTCCTAAACTAACAAGGACACCTATCTTTCGGGCTCTAATTATAAAGGTAGAAATTACCGTTTAATCCCATATTAGTTGGGCTTCAGACACTCTAGTCCTGTCCCTTCAAGCCTAGTACTAGGAGGTCCAAATTTACCAAATCCTGAACGAGTCAGTCCAAATCTTATTTTGATGATGACTAAAATAACCCTCATATCAAACCCAGTCTAATATTCTTCCCAGATATGTTTTTTATACTTTTTCATCCATCGTGCAAACCTCGTCTCTCTTCCTCTTTTAGATCTGCTGAAGATGGTGATGGTGATTCTAGTTACCGTGGATGCTTAACAAGTGGTGGTGTGGTTGCTGGTTTCGGAAACATGTTTTTTCAGAAAACATTTTCAGATCTAAGATTTTTAGGTGAGAAAAGAGGGAATTTCGAATCATTTTCATAATTTTCTTCTTGTGTATTTTCATTTTATTCTCATATCTTTCGTTCCTCTTCTTCGATATTGTTATTGTTTCATCATATTTTAACTTTTGAGGTTTGATTTTTTCTTTCGTTGGAGGATTATTTGATCGATCCTTTTGTTTCAATTGAAGCTTTTGAATCTGTAACGGATTGAGTTAATGATCATTAATTCATGCAAAAATTTTCATTGTGATAATAGGGTGAGGTAACTCGTTTGATTGTCTCTTTGATTTTTCATTTGTGGTTCTTTAATTTTGATTGTAAGCTTTATTTAAGAATATATGTTGATTTTTTTGTACGTGATTCAAATCTTAGAATTATCATATGTGGGAGATGTTTGCTAATCAGGTGTGTTTTGTTTAATAACACACTAAAATTCATCAGTGGAGATGAATTGATAAAGTATTTATTAACCTTTAGTTTATATAGCATGTGTATATTATTGTACACTTAATTTTGATTTTATGCTGAATTCAGAGTAGGTGGAGTTTATTGATGGAGCCAACAATAGTCAGTATCATCGTCGCCGTAAGTTTGATCTATCTAACTATTTTAGGTTGTCGATCTTGATAAATTTATTATTTTTGTTTTCTATTTTTTATTTTAAGCTTAATTCAAAGAATACATAGAATTGAGTACACATCAACACACTATTCTATCATAGTAGTGGGTAGTGGAGAGACCCATTTTCACCCAAACTCTTTCATATACTCATTCGTATGAAGCTTTACTAGGTTTGCGATTGTGGTGCTTTTGTCGTTAAAATAGAAACGAAAATATACTCTTTAGTTTATTGTACTGATTGGTAGGATTCCGTCCTACAAAAAGAAAACGATATGCCAGATCAAAGGGAAATGTTTGACCAAAAAACATTAAACAGTCACTCTTGGTAAACTATGAAAAAGTACTCTAACACGGTAGTAGACCTTTCAGCCGAGCTAGCGTCATCCTGCAGGTGGTAAAAGTCACTCTTGACTTGTAGTCTTGCACTCCAACTAATATATTAATTGATTAATCATTTTCTATATTTACAGTTTTAGATCGTTGGAAAACCAACTGAAATTTGACATGCAATTTGTGTAGATGGTATTAGGGATTGTTAGGGACAGACTGATGTATGTTAATTTCCTATTTTTTGAAGTTTAGCCACCTGGTCTGAAAGCATGAGTGGACACGTAATAGCTTTCCTTTGTGTTAATTACAAAAACATTGAGATATCTTAAGTTAGTCCACCGACTTTCTGTTCCGATATTAAGCATAACAGTCAAAATGTTCTTTGTAGATCATTTCTTCCATGGACCTGTTCAGAAGTCACATGTTGCCGTTGCACCTCCACCGGCTGTCAAGTAAGGATTTTGATCTCTAATTTTTCGAATATTTTGTTTCTTATAAGAATACGGGGACTTCTGTTTTCTGATTTGGTTTAAGGGAATATTCTGACCAAACATGTTTTGCTAGTTATGTAGGGTACCAAAGAAAGCCAAGAAGTGAAACACTATTGTGTTGAACATCTTAGGTTTGTTTTAGTTTGTGCTCATTCTCTCCATACCAATTCCTTTCTTCTTCCTTTTTTTTTTTTTTTTTTGTGCTTGAATTCGTATATGAGAATTTAGACTTTTTGTCTTTTCATTTTCTCTGGCTTAATATATTTTCCAAGGTTTGCCACTAATGTATATTACTTCTTAGAACACTTCAAATTATCTAGATTAGGTATGTGGAGCTAGTAGGCAAGTGAAAGGAAATGAGAAAACAATCGGAATGTTGGCAAGATATTTTGTCATGTACATCTTTTATGGATTGGATCATTGGAATGCCGTTTTGAATTTTGGATTTTATGTAATTGATTAGAACTAAGACGGAAAGGATGAGATAGAGTTTTTTACGGTTCTTTTCCTTTACTGCGATGGAAAATGTAGATTACAGTTTACAATAGAGCAAGTGTGCGGTAGTAAATTTATTTGTACACCAATTTACAATAGAACAAGTTTACTTCACTATACGAGGTGTACTTATTTGTATACCATTATTACGTAGTGTACTCTTTAATGCACCAGTTTTATCATACTGGTTGTAAGTTGTGCACTTTGTTTCTGCATTGATTATGTACTAGAAACTATGAAACTAATATTTGCATTCGGACTTGTCTACTACAGTGAACTTATGACATTCAAGGGGTTTGCTATGGATGTTTTTGCTTTTGGATACTTTTAGTTCAATTAGTTTGCTATTATGATGAGGAGTCAGGAGTCTGTCTCTTTTACGTGGAGAGTCTAAACTGGTGGACCAGTCTAAACTGTCTCTTTTTTTGGGTAAGAATGCTTGATTTCATCCATATTTTGTAGGTGTGTACATACTTGTGCACTAGTGTATTTTCCATGAAAAAAGTAAGTCCAAATATGGGTATAAATGAGCGATTTCATGCATGTTTCATAGGTGTGTACAAAGTAGTACACGTGAAAATAATGGCTCCACAAGCTTATGCTTGGTATCATTATATACACTTGTCATGCTTTTGATCAGATAATCATATTCTAATTTGTTTCCACTTTTTTTTGATAGCAAACGTGCAAACGAATTGGTGAGCTTCCACGTCTAACCTGACTTGAATATTTTACCGCACTGACAAATAGAGGTATGTTTTGTAATTCTAATATGCTGGTCACCTTGGTCCGATCTTAGTTCAGTCTTACATAATGCTCAGAAGAATGATACTGTGTAAGCCTAGTGATCTTCGAAATGCAATAAAGGATGCTTTATTCTAGCAGTGCATGGTTTGTAGAG
Organism: Papaver atlanticum; assembly: GCA_023531105.1. Classification (NCBI taxonomy): domain Eukaryota; kingdom Viridiplantae; phylum Streptophyta; class Magnoliopsida; order Ranunculales; family Papaveraceae; genus Papaver; species Papaver atlanticum. Next base: position 355,855 of record JAJJMB010014260.1, read on the forward strand.
TTGCCGATTTAGCTTGACAGTGTCTCTTGGCAGTTAGGTTACCATCCTTCTATGAGTGTACATATTGGTGCACCTGTATTGCAAGTGTACATATTAGTGCACCTGGAGTACAATTGTACATACTGGTATGTTGTTCGTATCACTGAGATACCCTAATGAGAAAAGTAGGCCAATTGACATAATCTAAAAGAAACACATGTTGACATAAGCTAGGTTTAGCTGTTTAGACTCACTAGATCATAATGTAAAAGAGATTGATTGGGTTGAGTATGTGGATGATAGCCAAATAGCCGTATTTGTTACCAAAGGGAAGGGTATAATTTGTTAATCGAAACCAGTTGACTTATCTAATGCAATATCCTGGACAAAGTTCCATGCTTTTTAATAAGCCAAAATCATGAAACCAGCTTAGTACTTTTGTCTGTCTAATATAATTGTTATCTCAATAATATATGCATGTTTTGAGTATATATGATGGATTTTTGTAAGTGTATACCTAGTTGTACATCATTGTGGTCTCTCATTATTTTATGGTCTTTTTTTGGTATGTATGTTGGATTTGTTAGGTTTTTGTAGGTGTGTACATAGTTGTACACCATGTACAATCTCAATAATATATATGACTTGTTTTGTGGGTATGGATGTTTGTTTTTTTAGATTTTTTATAGGTGTGTACATAGTTGTACACCACTATGTTATCTCAACAATATATGCATGTCTTGTGGGTATAGATGATGGATTTTCGTAAGCGTTTACATAGTTGTACACTATTATGCTCTCTCGTGATTGTATGGCCTTTTTTGTAGGTATATATGTTGGATTTTTATAGATATGTACACCATTATACAATCTCAATTATATATATGACCTGTCTGGGGCGTATGGATGTTGGATTAGTTGGATTTTTAGGTGTGTACATAGTTGTACACCATTGTGCTATCTCAATAATATATGGTCAGTTTTGTGAGTATGGATGTTAGATTTTTGTAGGTGTGTACATAATTGTACAGCATTGTGCTCTCTCAATAATATAAAAAAACTAATTCTTGATGAAATCCTAAGTTGTTGTTTTTCGATATCATGAGATGTTTTTAATAACATGCTTGCTATTTGTTTAGGTACTTTTTGAGGGTGCTCAAGAAAGCGGAGAAGAACAATGGACAGGTTTTGTAGATGGACGATTTTCTAATTTTAATAGAGCTATATGTTTAGGTACTTGTTATGTATTAGATTTTAATAGCATGCTTGTTAGTGGTGCTTAGGTGGACAACTCAAGTTGTATGTGATGTACAAACTGGTGCATCTTGTTTTGTCTTTGGATTTTCTGGATTTTTGTAGATGTATATATGTTTGTAAATTAGTGTAAACTAAGATTTTTAAAAAATGAAAATTATATAGTCATATGGGTACTCCTTTTGTAGCTCTCAGAAAGAGCTTTACGAATATATAAAGTTTGTGAATTTTAGACAAACGGTTCGAAAGATAAATCGTTTTTAATTTATTTTTTATATTATTTAAAATTGCTGACATCATCATGAGTCACTTTGGACTAAACCGTAAATGTTTGGACTAAATTGTAAATAAGGAAGCTTATATGTGTATTTTCCATATTTTAAATAACTTTTGGACTAAATTGTACCTAGTTAACTCGGGATGGACTAATCCGTATTTTTTGACGCGTTTTTGGACTAAACCGTTTTTAATTAAGTTATGGCTAACAAGAAGGGTATTATAGCTCTTTATTCACTGAAGATGAGGAAATTAGACCCGAACTTGAAAATATTACTTTGGAAAAGATAAATGCCCAAGAAAGTGAAATCTTAGAAGCAAATTTCACAGAAGAAGAAGTAATTCATGCTATTCAAGATTTGGGAAATGACAAAGCACCTGGTCCAGATGGTTTCCCAATCATCTTCTTTAGCAAATGTTGGAGTTTTCTTAAAGATGATATTATGAATACTATGAATGAGTTTTGTTCTATAGGTCAAATCAATAACAAGCACAACTCCACTTTCATTACTTTGGTTCCAAAAAAAGATTACATTGAGACAATTAAAGATTGTAGACCTATTTGTCTTTTAACAAGTGTTTACAAAATAATTGCCACACTGTTAGCATCAAGACTCAAGTTGGTAATGGACAAGCTCATATCCCCTGTTCAATGTGCTTATATAGAAGGGAGACAAATTATAGATGGTACATTGATTGCCAATGAGCTTGTTGACTCTAGACTTAGAACTGGTGGGGCTGGTATTATTTGCAAATTTGATCTTGAAAAGGCTTTTGACAGGATTAATTGGAGGCATCTGGAGTTCATTCTTCATCAAATGTGTTTTGGTAGTAAATTGTGTAAGTGGTTGAGGTTTTGTTATTTTACTTCAACTTTTTCAGTGTTAATCAACAACTCTCCTTTTGGCTACTTCACTAGCTCAAGGGGTGTAAGACAAGGTTGTCTTGTTTCTCCTCTTCTCTTTAATATTGCCATGGAGGGTTTCTCTAGATTCATGGACAGAGCTTCTCAACTCAGTTTCTCAGTAGCTCCTTGTAGTATTACTGTAAATCACTTGCATCATGCTGACGATATTATCTTCTTCGTTGATCACAACAAAGAGAAATTACATAATCTTTTTTCTGCTCTCAAGTGCTTTGAGTTTATTAGTGGTCTCAAGGTTAATACTTCGAAGACCAGACTCATCTCAATTGGTGATGTGCCAGAGTTATTAGTTTGGGCTTTTGAACTTGGTTGTGACACTGACAACCTACCTTTTTTGTATATTGGTATGCCTCTTGGAGCTAAGGAAACTTCCAAGCATATATGGGATCCCATTATTGAAAATTTTGAGGGGAGACTGTCATTTTGGAGGCAAATCTCACTTTCTAAAGGAGGTAAACTTGCTCTACTTAAATGCATTCTTAGTTCCATGCCTATTTACTATTTCTCTCTTTTCAAAGCTCATATTTCAGTTATTAAAATTATGGAAAAGAAAATGAGAAACTTTTTATGGGAACATGGCGTTGGTTCAAAAGTTTCTCATCTCATAAAATGGAGTTTAGTTTGTGCTAACAAATAGAAAGGTGGTTTGGGTGTTTGTAATTTGAGATTAATGAATTTGGAAATGCTTGCTAAATGGTGTTGGAGGTTTGGTCAAGAAAAAAACAGGCTGTGGTATAGAATTATTGTCGACAAGTATGGTGATGATTACTCTTGCTGGGTGCCATAAAAGATTAAGACTTCACATGGTGTTTCCTGTTGGAAGATAATTGTCGAGACTGCTCATCTGCTAAGTTTTAATTCAGTGCTGAATATTCACTCGGGAAGGGATATCTCTTCTGGAATGATGTTTGGTGTGGCAACACATCGCTTGCCTCTGCTTCCCCCTCTCTTTATAAGATTTCTGGCAATAAGTCCTCAAAACTCGCAGAATTGATATCTCCGGAAGGAAATTGGTATTTCAACTTTAAACGGAACTTCACTGAGCTTGAAACAAATATTTCCGTTGAGTTAATACTAAGGATTGGTGATTATCCTCCGATGTTAGATGGACTTCTAGATACTAGGAGATGGTCCCTTGATAATTCTGGTATTTTTAGCGTTAAAACTCTCAATGCTAAGATGGTTGAAGACTACTGCATTCAAGACTTTCCTCATCAGTTCGTTTGCAAGAAGTCAGTTCCTCCAAAGATTAATTTTATGGTTTGGTGCTTATTGCATGAGAAACTTAATACCATCGATATGTTACAGGCTAAAGGTGTGGATATCTACAATTCTTGTGTTCTTTGTGGGGACGATACAAAATCACACGATCATATATTTCTTCACTGCAAAATAGCACACAAGATACGGTCTTCGGTTATTCCTAGTAATTGTTGGTCCTGGGTTATACCTAGTAGTTTGAGGATGTTAGCTCTTAGTTGGAACCATGGTAACTTTTCTAAGTCAGGGAATTTTGTTTGGAGTTTGATCCCAGCTGCAGTTGTCTTTACTATTTGGTCGGACAGAAACAGGCGTACTTTTGAGCCAAATCACACCTTCAAGACAGAAAGTGATATGGAAATGAAAGTGAAATCTTTAATCTTATCTTGGGCGAATGCGGCAGGAACAGAGTTCATCTAAACTATGCAAGTACTGTTCTTAATAATTGGGAAGCTCACTTTGTTTAGCTAAGATGTAATTTTTTCCTTTTTTATCTACTTCTTGTAGAACTTTTGTATATTCTCATACCTTTAATACATCTTCTCTTCTTATCAAAAAAAATTTGAACACGTTAAAGGAAAAAATACATGACTTAGTCCTTTATATAGACAAGACTATGACACACACATGACTCGTATGACAAAGAGAAGTAAATGCAACTGAACATTAAATGAGTAATCCGTACAGCTAATACAGCCTGGCATGTATCTGAGATAATTGAATCTGGACCACTAGATCATCTAACATCCCCCCTCAAACTTATGTCTGTACAGCAGGCATGAGTTTGGCTTTTAAGATACTGAACTAAGATTTGGAGAGGCCCTTAGTGAATAAATCAGCTATTTGATGAGAGGTATGAACATAAGAGACTCTGAGAAAACCAAATCTGATAAGATCTCTGATCATGTGATAATCCACCTCAATATGTTTGGTCCGAGTATGAAAAATTGGATTAGCAGTGAGACTGCCAACACCCTGATTATCATAAAACAACTTACAAGGAAGAAAGAGATGGACCGGTAATTCTTCAAACAAATAAGAGAGACATAAGATCTCTGCAGCTGCATTAGCTAAGCCACGATACTCTGCTTCTGTAGAAGAACGAGAAATGGTCTGCTGCTTTTTGGAGGACCATTAGACAAGATTGCCACCAACAAAGACACAATACCCAGAGGTAGATTTTCTAGTATCTGGACACGATGCCCAATCACTATCACTAAAGGCTTGTAACTCAGAGTAATTACCAGCACTAAAAGTAAGACCCTGACCAAGAGAGTCCTTAATATACCTCAATATTCTCTTAGCTAGCTGAAGATTAATATATGTCGGAAAGTGTAAAAATTGACTGACATAATTAACAGAAAAACTAATGTCAGGTCTAGTAAGAATCAAATACTAAAGACCACCCACTACACTTTTATAAGAAGAAATATCAGATAAATCTGTTCCATCACAGACTGATGCCCTTTGTCCTTGAGCAACTGGAGTTTTACAAGGTTTACAACCCATCATATCATGTTTTTTTAAGAGTTCCAAAGAATACTTATTTTGTGTCAGCAATAACTTCTTAGCTTTGGGATCATATGTAGCTTCAATGCCCAAGAAATAGTGTAAGGGGCCTAAATCTTTCATTGGAAACTCAGACTTAATAGAAGCAATGAAAGAAGTACCTAAAGCATCTGAAGAACACACTAGAATAATATCATCCACATATACTAAAAGTATCATCCTGGTAGCTCATTTCTGATAGATAAACATAGAGGTATCACACACAAGATTGACAAAACCATAACCTCTCATACCAAGTCCTGGGTGCTTGTTTAAGGCCATATAGAGATTTTTTAAGCAAACAAACATGGTTATGATGTTAAGGATCAACAAAACCAGGTGGTTGTTCCATGTAAACAGTTTCATATAAATGCACATGCAAGAATGCATTGCTAACATCTATTTGTCTAATAGACCAATTTTGAGATAAAGCAAGACTAAGAACACATCTAATGGTAGTAGCCTTGACCACTGGACTAAAAGTTTCTTCAAAATCAATTCCATCAACTTGATGATACCCCTTGGCTACCAGTTTAGCTTTATGTCTCTCAACAGTACCATCTGCATTAAGTTTAGTCTTGAACACCCATTTGCAACAAAAGGAAATTCATTGAAGGATCATAAGAACATGAATAAAAGTATTATTATTATGCAGAGCTTCATATTCATTATGCATTGCGTTAATCCAAACAGGTTTTTTGATGGCCTCTTTGAAGGTTTTGGGATCAGAAGGATTTTCCTCTTTACTAAGAAGAGCAAAAGGAACTGGATGTTTAAGAGCACTTTTGGCTACAAAATATTTAAAAAGAGGTTTAGGTTGATGAATACCTGATTTGGACCTTGTCTGCATTATGGAGGTATTAAAAGCATCTGTTGAACAGTGAGGAGAAATATCCTTGGAATCAGTTGAAGAAGGAGCAAGACAAGACTCAGCTGATGATGAAATATCTTTTGAAAAAATATTAGAAGTATCCGCTGAAGAACCATTAGAAATATCTGTTGAAGAAGGATCAATTCATGAGTCAACTGAAGTAGATGGTTGTAATGTGGCAACAGATGGTGTAAAAGGAAACTCGGGAGACTCAGAGGTCACAACTGCTGAAGAAAGAACATGAGAAAAGGAAACTTATTCTCATCAAAGACCACATTAGTGCTGACATAAATCCTATGAGTATGTAAATCCATGCACCTATACCCTTTATGATGAATGTTATAGCCCAAGAAGACACAAGCTGAGGATTTTGGGCGAAGTTTGTCTTTTCTATAAGGTACCAAGTTTGGATAACATAAGCAACCATAAACCTTGAGTATAGAATAATCATGTATTGTGTGATACAAGGTTTCATAAGGAGACTTATAGTCTAATACTTTGGTTGGAAGTTGTTTTGGGGTAAAAACTGATTCTGCTATTTTTGGTAAATTTGGGTGTGTTGATGAGAAACGAATTCAAACCCTTAACAAATGTACTTCACAGGAGTACTTTTTAGATTTGAGAGATCAATCTGTAAGACTCTGGCCTAAACTAAGAAATGGTCGTTCCAGATTCAATTCGGTCACAAAGTGAAGGAGAAGGGTTGATCTTAGGGAGGGAAGCGAAGAAGGTGTTTGAGATCAGAATGTTGAATTATGAAGGTGTGGTTATTTTATGACTTGTATCAGAATATGGAACTGGCTTGCAGAACGTAAGCTATCAGTTCTTGGTGTTTTCTGGATACTTGTGTTGTGTTGAAATAGGTTAAAATCCTATTTATACAAGTGATGTTCGAGCGCACCCTGATCTCGTAGGAAGTGGAGGCAGTTAAGCAGTGGAGAAGTGGGGTTGTGCAAAAGGTGGTGATCATCACGTTTTTATTATGAGGGAAGACTGGTCACCCTTTCACCCACTACTCTCATTGCTGCTAACCGTCCGTCCTTTCCTGACACTTTCTCATAATGGGCATGTTGCATGCCGCATGTTGTAAACCGCCAGACCAATACCCCAGTGAGCATCCCCCAGTTTGTGACATGTTTGATGTCTCGAGTAAATGGGTCAAGTCGTGAAACTTGTCGCTGAAAGCAGCACATAGTGCTTTTAGGTCAAATAACAAAATTATTTGTGGAATCGATTTTTATAAAACATGTTTATAATCGATGTATATAAAACATTGCTTTTAAACAAGCAGCTGAAAATAATCGATGTTCATGAAACATCATTGTTTCCGAGCTCGTCTTAGTTAGTCGCGAAGCTTAGTGTCTTAAAAGGAGCGTGACCACCCTCTTTCAGGGGGTTGGTAGGATCTATGCACGCATCCCAGGGAGTGGCCGGTCAGGCCCTATAGGAGAGTGGAGGCTAGTAGCCATTCTAGCATCCTATCGGTTGGCCTAGGTTAGATCTGGACCGGTTAAATCGGTTAGCCAAGTTGAGTGGCTGAGATGATTTGCGGCAGTTGATGGCTGCCATTGGATTGTGCAAATAGCGTGACCAGCCTCTTTTGGGCGATCGTTCGAGGATCACATTGACGAGCCGTAGCCTGGACGATCGTTCCTCATGGAAGAGGGGTGTCCGGTGATCACAGCGTCACCCTGTTGGTCATCTAAAATCCGATCTAAACCGTCCGACCAAGCTAGCGAAGTTGGACGGACGAGATGATTTGCGGCAGTTGTATGCTGCTATTGATTGTATTTTAGGGTTTGAGGCCGTGCGGCCACCCTACCATTGGGCCAAACGATTTGTGGTGTTTATCACTGATTTGGAAAAGCCGATTAGGTATACGCATAGATGGGTTCCTAGTGAGTGTGCAAGCATCTCGTTGGCCTCCTGAAATTAGATCTAAACCATCTGACTAGGCTGGCGAAGATGGACGGCCGTGATCGATTTGCGGCAGTTGCGTAACGCCGCTTATTCAGTTTAGGGTTTTATAAGCGCGCGATCGCCCTACTTTGGGCAAGCGTTTCGACGTGCTTCTGGATCGCCGCATGTAGTTCGGTCAGCTGGGGATGGAGATGAGCCACCGGCGATCACGTTGGCGCCTCTTTGATCATTCGAAACACGATCTAAGCTGTCCAACTTGGCTGGCTAAGTTGGACGGATGTGATGATTTTAGAGACCGTTATGGTTGGTCTAGCTCGTTTGAGCTTCTCTTTCGACAGAGCGATCACCGGATCAGGGATGTTGCGCTCATTACTTTTAAATGGATTTTGTTCCTTTGCAGGATGACAGCGTATTAAATACATGGTTTTACGATTTTATCCCTGAACTAAAAACTACCATCAACAGAAGTATGTTGATAAGAAAAATAACAGCCAAGAATGCATCAAACCAAAACTTTTTGTACATGGAAGCATTGAAGGATAAAGTATTACCAACTTCTGTGATATGCCTATGTTTTCTTTCTGCAGAGCCATTTTATTGATGAAGATAAGGACAAGAGATTTTTAAATCAATGCCACAGGAATCAATAAATTCTCTGAAAGGACCTTTAGTTAACTCAGGTGGTCTATCACATTGAAAATGTTTAATTTTACTTCAAAAATATTCTCAACAAGAGACTTAAACACCTTGAAACACTGAGTGCTATCTGTTTTATTCTTCATAGAATAAATCCAACTGAACTTTGTGCAATCATCTATAAAGAGTATATAATACTTGAATCCCAAGTGAGATTGCACAGGAGCAGGTCCCCGTATATCACAATGAACTAGTACAAAAAGAGCATTGAACACAGAACTAGTTGACTGAAAAGAAAGACACTTATTTTTACCTAACTGACATGAACCACGGACAGAATTAAAAGTCTTAGTAGATAACTTAATAACAGCAGCAACATCAATCTTTTAAAGTATCTTTAGAGCAGGATGACTTAACCTTGAATGTCATATAGTTGGAGAAGCCACTATGGATAACAAGTTCTTATTGGATATAGGCAATCCTGTACCTTCCCTTTAGCCAGAATATGATTGTTCTTCAATGACTTTATTTCATAACCCCATGGATAAAAGATAAAAGCACAATGATTATCCAGTGTAAATTTAGCAACAAATAACAAGTTATGTTGAATATGAGGAACATAAAGAACCTTATTGGGATGAAAATTAGTATTTGAATTAGACAAAACAAAAGATCTTGTTAAAGAGTTAGGTAGAAGCTTACCATCACCCACCATTACTTGATCCTGACCAGAATGGGAAGTAGGATGAGTCAACAGTGTTGAATTATTTGTCATATGACTAGATGCACCAGAATCTGGTATCCAAACAGGACCAGAAGTATTATGTCCTCAATAACCTCCAGATTCAAAAACAGTAGATGGAGGTTGAACATTATAATCAAACTCATTTGTGAACCAAGGATTAGTATCAGGACTGCTTCCAGCATTAAGATCAAGACCAATAAAATCTTTCTGCAGAGGTGGACCACTGTTGCATATATATCGAAATTTACATTTATTAGCTAGATGAGCAAGTTTATGACAAATTTGACAAGGAATAGTGTCTAAGTCAAGAACTGTTTTCTTAGTCGGATTGAATCCAGTCTTTTTAAAACCAGATTGAGATGATGAGGAGGTGAATTGAAAAGGATTTGAAATGTGAAATGAAGTAAATCCAGGAGGCATACTAGGTTTACGAAAAGATGAATTAGAAGGATAATTCTGCGAGTTTGTTGGATCGGTTACAAGAGAAGAAAACGACTCTGTGTCTTGTTCTTTGAGAAATTTTCATGACTAATCAACCTAGATCGTAATTCTGAGAAAGGAATAGGAGGTTCTATATTTTGAACACTCACCACAAAGTGAATATACTCTATTTCCAAACCTTTAAGCACATACATGACTAGATCTGCATCTGGAACAGGTTCTCCGATTTCTGCAAGTGGATCTGAGATATTCTTAAGTTGATGTATAAAATAACTAATTATTGTAGATCCTTTGTTGATAAAGTGCAATTGAGATCTTAGCATCGATTTTCTGGCAAATATTTGTTCGGTAAATAATTTTGCAAGATTTAGCAATTACTCTCTTGCAGATAGCTTTCCAAGAAGTTCTGATGATAAAGATTTATCAACAGTAGCATTGATACATGATCCAACAAACTTATCAAATTGTAATCGTTCAAGATTGTTTGGATTTAGTACTTGAACGTTGTTGATGACAAGCATCGGCTGTTCCGGAGGAATTATTCCATCAACAAAACCATATAGATTTGTACATATCAACATCGAAGCCATTGATCTTTCCAAACAAGATTTTGAACCATCCAATTTAGCAAAAATAAAGTTTGAAATATTAGGAAAAGGAATACTAAACTTACTTTAAAACATAAAAGGATTATATGTTTGTCGTGGAAATTGAAATGAAGATTGTTGTTGTTGTGGTTGTTGAACATTATGTGGAATTTGTGGCTGTAAAAATCGATATTGAAAGAAATTTGTAGTGTATGATGGAATTTGTATTGGTGTGTGATGAAGAAAACATGGAGATCGTTGAGTATCATAAGGAGAAACATGAGATGAAAGTGGTGGAGAAGGTTGTTGAGAGGAAGATGATGGTGGTGGTGGAAGTGGTTGTTGTGAAGAGATCACATGTTGTGAAGCTCGATTTGGAGAAGATAAAGGTGGAAACAAGTCATGATTATGTAATTATTGATGGCGTTGTGCAGCAGAAGATGCGTGTGAGACTTGTGTGGTTCTTGTCATTGTAAAAAAATTACAAGTTTTAATGGTGAGTGAAAGGATCGAAGGAAGTTGACAATTCCCCTTTCGTATCTGATACCATGTAAGAGAAGTATTTGTATTGATTGAACATGTTAAGAAAAAAATACAGGACTTAGTCCTTTATATAGAATGATTATGACACACATGACTCATGTGACAGAGAGAAGTAAATGCAACAGAACATTAAATGAGTCATCCGTACAGCTAATACAGCCTGGCAAGTATTTGAGATAATTGAATCTGGACCACTAAATCATCTAACAAGAATGAATCATTAAAAATTGGTTGCTGGCATAAGTAGAAACGATCGGGAAATTAGAGTGAATTCTGAAAGAGTGATCAAAGAAATTTGATATATTTAAGGTCCTTAAAAGTTGTTACTGTATTTTTTTATTTTGTTAATATTTCAATTTCTCCCTTTCTTTAGATTTTGTTTTTGTGTTTTAATAAAAATCATTCTTTTTATTAAAAATTTTCTCTCATGTAATATATTCCATGAATAATGTTCTTTGTGTTATACTTGTTTACCGTTAACACTCTATCTCTTCAAATATATCCATATCCAATTACAAATATACCCCAATGTTCTAGAAGCCTTATCCTCTTGATAAAACATTATTAAAATGCTCTCTCACATATGAAATCTCTCTTAACCCATCAAGCACCACTGCCACCATCACCCCACCACTACTGCCCACCATCAACCATCACCATCTTCGCTGCCTACACCAACAACAGAACCGTTGTTCGTTACCACCACCGCCATCATAATCACCAACAACAAAACTACCAGACCACTACCGTCGTCGAAACCACCAGCACCAAAACCATCGCGCCGCTGCCTTCCCTGTTACCACCACCATCAGGCGGAGTCTACTTGTTGAAGTTGCCTTCATACCATAAGTGGAGTCAACTTGCAAGTTGTCTCCAACAAAAAGTATACAGGAACAAATTTCTATAAAAATTGGAGCCAACTATCTCAAGTTGTCTCCAAATCTGAGACAAACTAACTCAAGTTGTCTCTAACAAAAAGTGTACAGCAGTACATGAACAAGTTGTTAAAACAATATTAATCCAACTAGCCCAAATTGTCTCCAAGAGTGGAGGCAACTGGCCAAAATCGTCTCCTAAAAAGAGTACATGAACAAGTTGTTAAGGGACGAAATGGAGTCAACTAGCTCAAGTTGTCTCAAAATCTGGAGGCAACTAGCCAAATTGCCTCCAACAAAAAACTATGTAGGAACGAGTTGCTAAAAATGAAGCCAACTAGCTCAAGTTGTCTCCAAAAATAAAGGCAACTAGTATAGTCTCCAAAAAAAGTATACACAAATGAGTGAACCAGGCGTGAGTCGAGGGCACATATTATGACATGCAGACAGTCGTGCTACCACTGCACTACAGATTCTTTGCAACTAATCTAAGATGCACATATAAAGATAATTTCACATGCATGAATAGACCCAAAAAGATAACCAAATGGCAGAGTCATAATAACTTTACATACCCGACAGAGTGGTTGTGATCGTCAACCATCTAACCACCAATTCTAACACCATTATTACCACCAACACACATAAGCCTAAGGCGCTTTCTAGTTAACACCACTAGCAAGCTTCTCCAAGCCATCTTTCTTTGCAGCACCAATTTTTTGTAAAGTTCTGCAGAACAACCAATGACACTTTTTATATGATGTCCAACTAAATCATTTCTTCATTGGTAGCATATACAGGATATTTGTGATATAAGGATCGAAAGAAAAACACTTGGAACAAGCAAGTAGATGTACACAGAGGATCAGAAACCACAATCTGCATACCCATCAGCATCAACATATCCTGGAGAGTATAATCTTCTGGGTGGATGATCACCATGATCAACACAAAACGTAACCTTACAATCAAAAACTTAAAAAACAGGTGTTAAGATCATGTGGTTGTATATTTATTTTATAGGTGTATACTATTTTTGTTTTATTTAAACTGTGGGGTATAATATTTTCTACTTACTATCTTCGATATATTTTTATGATTGATGGGAACTCCGATGGGTTTACCATCAGGTCCTTGGCATCAACATCAACTGAGCCGTTATCTTGAGGTGCATAATGTACCTTTTAATTTTTTGTTGTTCTTCTTATTTTCCTTCTTCAATATTTGTTTTTAATTGATATTTTTATGGTGAATGTAATGATTAATGGTGGTGGATTTATTGCTCGAGATCATGAACTAGTGATTTTGGTTGTGTATAATATATTGCAATAAGAGTGATCATATAAGCAATTGAGTTGAGGAACTTTTGGGTTGCGGGAATTTGTTGCAAACACATATCGTAAGAGAATAAATCTTGAGATTGTTCCAATAATTTCATCCATCCTTTCTTCACAACGATAATGCTTGTATCTCCCTCTGGTTCAACTGATAATGCCTCTTGCAGGAATCTATCTCCCTTTGCTTCAACTTACAATGCTGATAAATTGACCTTCGTTAAACTACAATTAGTTATGCGCACTATAGACTTCCTAAATTGCAAAGAATACGGTTTTTGTATGTTTTTGGAAATGTTAGTGGCATGGACTATCTACTAAGGGTCCAAAACAAATAAAGCAATTGATTATCATCTTATAAAGTCTTTATGATATTTATTAATTTGATACAATCTCAATGTTGATGTGGTGATTAATGCATGAAGCAATTATCTTTTATATATTGGCTGGGTTTTGTGATCCACTGCAACAATTAATACCACCACATCATCTGAATTTCATTCTCCCCTTTGTCTCCAAGCTAATCCAACTTTCATCTCTCTAAAATGGGTGTGTGTGCTTCATACTGATGGTAGATTACAAGAATTCAAGTAACCAATCAGCACAGAACATATTCTTTCCCAAAACCCAGATTGTTTTCTTTGCAGTTCCGAGACTATGTACATCGCAATGATCATTCCAAAAATGGCAGAAACACAGGAGTTGCATATGTACTTTCTCTTACCACTATATCATTTTAGGAAACTACTTTCTGTATCAGAATTATGTGCCTTAACCATTTATGTTAGCCAAGTGTTTGAGGCTAACATAAATGGGACCACATATTATACCCTAAGTTTCCTTACACTCTCCTTTTGTGCTCTACTCAAGAGATGGAGTAAATGAAGCCAGTATTAGTAACTAACCAACTATAAGCGACACTTAAGAAACTTATTCTTCTGAGTAACTCTTAATTTTTTGTTTTTTTTTTGTAACTTTTTTTTCAAGTGCATTAAGAGAATGAAAGAACCTAGTTTAAATAAGCTTTAATTGATGGAAACGAATGATCATCTTTGATCTAGCAGCACGTGACCACTCATTTTTCTGCTTACGATGTCAGAAATCTGGGAGATAAATCACGGTTAAACTCTCTTATTAGTTGATTTTTTCATGCTTGTCGTATCTTTTATAATTACGGTGTGAGGGAAAATACATATTGTCTTCGATCTTAGATCAAAATCTTCTTTATACTTGTGACCATTGTAGTAATCTCACAGCTTAAAATGAAGATAATCTGTATGGGTGGTCAAGGATATTTTTAAACGTCATTGTTGAAGCAAACATTCAGAAGATATGTACATGTTCACCAAGGTAAGTGTAAGAGCTAACTATAGCTCAACCTTTATTGTTTTCTTGTTTCCAATGTCTTTATGACATCTTTCCCTATGACAGCTCATTTTATGTAACAGACTGTAATTGTCACTGTCCTTTCCTTGTTATAAAGTCTTGTAATGATACTATAAGTATCAGTCATTCTCTTTTGTTTTTGTTAATCTAACTGTATAACAACTCAGAACAGATTGGTTTCTTTTAATACAACTTATTTGTTTCTTCAGTACAACTTATTTTAGATCTTCCATGGTATCAGACACCATTGTCGATCCAACAATTTACTATATATAACTTATTGGTATATTCTTTCTTCATCTTTCATGGTTAGGAAAAAGAACAACTCAATGAATTCCGCTGCGAAAAACTCATGTTCTACATCAAAAAACTTAGGCAATAACAACAACAACTCAAGTAACAACAATATTCAGTAAAATTTACCACCATCGCCACCGCCAAATCCACAACATCAACCACCGCCCCCAGCACCAATTCATAATCACCAAGATCCACATCAAATATCATCACCATTTTGTTTTCAGCTTCTTATTCTGAATATCTCAAATTTTGTTTCGGTAAAGCTTGATGGATTTAATTTCTTAGTTTGGAGAGATCAACTTTCCTCAATCTTGATTCGCACAAATTTGTTTTTATATGTTGATGATTCAATTGATCCTCAACCTTAATTTCCGAATCTCAATAATCTCCCTGTGGTAAATCTGTTTTTCTTGGAATGGCATGCTACGGATCACTTTTTAGGATCATGTGTTAATGTTACTATTCTTCCTTCTTTAGCTACTGAACTACTTGGAAAACCTACTGCTCGTGATAAATGGAATCATCTTTCTCGACTCTTCACACAACAATTATTTGCACGCAAATATCAACTTCATATTCAATTGCATCAACTCAGAAGAGGTAATACATCGATCTTTGATTTTCTTCACTAGATCAGGTCTATTTCTGACTCTCTAGCAAAAATCGGTAAACCGGTACCTAACTCATATTTAGTGATGTATATTCTAAATGGATTTTGTCGAGAATACTCAATTTTTGTGATTACAATTCAAAATATAGAAACACCTCTTGCTTTTTATGAGTTAAGATCTAGGTTACTTCAACATGAGCAGTGGTTAAGTGAGGAAGATCAAGTTTATTCCCCTCTTGTTGTTAATCCAACCAATTCTCCTGAATTATAAACCATATCCTCCAAATAAACTTTTCATGACTTATATCAAACTCCTTCTAATTTTTATGTGTCCAATAATACTCATGCTTTCAAGTAAGGTGAGTTCAATCCAGCACATAAGTCTGCTTCTCCATCTAACAACATTCCTTGTCAGATATGTAGCAGAACTGGTCACTTTGCAAATAGATGCAGATTTAGGTATGCTCATAATTTTACTATTGTTCAATCTGCTTTTGAACAACAACAAAAGCCTATGGAGGTGCAACCTGGTCAAGTTCATACTT
This sequence comes from Papaver atlanticum, assembly GCA_023531105.1. Lineage (NCBI taxonomy): Eukaryota > Viridiplantae > Streptophyta > Magnoliopsida > Ranunculales > Papaveraceae > Papaver > Papaver atlanticum. Next base: position 371,890 of record JAJJMB010014260.1, read on the forward strand.
CTACTGAGAATTTTGATATTGGATAAACTTCTGGTTCAAATGCCTTCAATGCTCAAGCTGGTGGTGAATGGAGTTTTAGTACATCATGTCATATTTGGATAGCATATTCTAGTGCTAATAGTCACTTAACTAATGATCTTGTTGCCATTGCTAAGTGACAAGACTATTTAGGTGCAGATCTAGTTATGGTGGGTTATGGTAAGATGCTTCCTATATCTCTTGTTGGTTCCAGTTCTATAGTTCCTGTTGATAGTAGTACTTTTTTTTGCTCTCAAGGATGTTTTACTAGTTCCACATATTAAGCACAATTCATTATCAAATGCAAGATTTACTTATGATAATTGTTGTTATCATTTGAATTTTATCCTTGGGGATATGAAATAAAATCTCTTCTCAATAAGAAATTTATGGCAAGTGGGTACATGTACCAGAATCTGTATCCCATGTGGATTTTCAGACTGCTTATGCTTCTATTCTGTCTTCTCCATCCTTACGACATCAAAGGTTAGGTCATACAACTTCAAGGATTGTTCAGCATCTTGCTTTTACATCATCAAGTTGTCTTTTAAGACTTTTGATTCAACTTGTACTTCAGATCAGTTAGGCAAAAGTAAGAGTTTACAATTTTATCCTTCCAGTTCAGTGTCCTGTAAGCCTTTTGGCTTTAGTACATTGATATATTTGGGGACCAAGTCCTATGTTGTTTACTCTAGGATATAAGTATTTCATCTTGTTCTTTGATAATAACAGCAAATTCAATTGTATTTTTCCTATGAAACTTAGATCCAACAGCTTTGTTTGTTATATTATTTTTAAAATATCAATGGAAAATCTTTTTGATTCAAGAATTAAAGAATTCCAATGTAATGATGCACTTGAATTTGTCAAAGGACCATTTAGAGTATATATAGATTCATGTAGTATTTCTGTTAGAGTTTCTTGTCTCACTCTACACCAACATGATGGTGCAGCAGAGAGCAAGATTAGACAAATCATTAAGATGGGAAATATTAGAGTACTGCTCAGTCGAACTCGCAAGCGTTGCTATCTCAAGCTTGTTTGTCAATGTTAGTGATCAAAACTATAAGTCTTGATTTCTAGTCTACTTATAGTGATGTCTCGGACTAGGATAGATTGTGTAGTTGAGCATTAGACTTCACGACGTTCATCAATTGAAGACGAAGAACTACTAAGGAGAGCTTGTGGAACTTCATCAACAAAAGGTATGTGGAGACTAAAACTCATCTATCACTTGGAAAGTCTATTTCTACTCTATCTCCTGAAAAAATGGCGGTACAACAACCTCACCCAATATTTCGCTTAGCAATCTGTATGGACTAACTCCAATATACTTTTAAGAGAATAAACTACACAGTCAGACTCAATCTTAATAAAAAGTATATCAAAGAGTTATATCTCGATTTCTCGATTCAATACTTACTCAAGCAAATAGAAATATGCAAGTCTAATTGAATACACGAGAAATTAACTTGAACGGTACCAAAGACCAATTTTCAAGTATCAATCAATTTCAATCAACAACCAAAGGTTGGATTTACCAATTAATCGATTCAACGCACAACCTGTGATATTTCAATTATATAACAAAATATAATGCGGAAAAGAAATAACAAAGACACCGGAAGTTTTGTTAATGAGGAAATCGCAAATGCAAAAAAAACCCAGGACCTAGTCCAGATTGAACACACATTGTATTAAGCCGCTACAAACACTAGCCTACTACAAACTAACTTCGGTCTGGACTGTAGTTGAACCCCAATCAATCTCACACTGATCCAAGGTACAGTTGCGCTCCTTACATCTCTGATCCCAGCAGGATACTACGCACTTGATTCCCTTAGCTGATCTCACCCATAACTAAGAGGTGCTACGACCCAAAGTCGAAGACTTTAATAAACAAATCTGTATCACACATAAAAGTCTAAGGAATAGATAAATCTGTCTCCTACATAAATACCTACAAGTTTTGTTCGTTCTTTTGATAAATCAAGGTGAACAGGAAACAATCGAGAACCTGGAATTATATTCCCGAAGAACAACCTAGAATTATCAATCACCTCATAATAATCTTAATCGACTAGCGAAACAAGATATTATGGAATCACAAACAATGAGACGAAGATGTTTGTGACTACTTTTATATCTTGCCTATCGGAGAAATCAATCTCAAGCCAATCTTACGATTGCACTCAATCACGATAGAAACAACAAGATCAGATCATGCAACTACATAGAAAATAGTTGGGTCTGGCTTCACAATCCCAATGAAGTCTTCAAGTCGTTAACCTACAGGGTCTCGGTAGAAACCTAAGGTTAAAGGAGAATCGACTCTAGCTTATACAACTAGTATCACACAGGAGGTGTGGGGATTAACTTTCCTAGTTGCTAGAGTTCTCCTTCATATAGTCTCCAAATCAGGGTTTGCAATATAAGTTACCTTGGTAACAAAGCATTCAATATTCACCGTTAGATGAAAACCTAATTAGATTCAAGCTAATATCTTTCAACCGTTAGATCGAACTTAGCTTGTTATACACAAATGAAATGCACGTCCATTTAGGTTTGTGTAACCGTACCTAAACGTGTACAAGTCGTTGGTTCAACATTAGTTAACCAAATGGTTAGCCATATGAGCACTTTCATATCAAACTTATTCATCTTCACCTTAACTAGTTCAAATCACTCAAAAGAACTAGTTAGAGATTTGTTCAATTGCTTAGATCTCATAGAAGTATACAAGACACAATCGAAGAAAAATCGGTTTTGATTCACTTGAATCGATTCATGAACTTTATAGCCACGGTTTGCAAATATGCATTCCTTAGTTTATATATATTTAAGTTCACGAATAAACCAATTTTATAAAGTAACACACTTAAGTATGCGTATGGGTATGCGTACTTAAGTTACCGGATTTGAGTTTGTTTTGGTTTCCAAACTCAGCAGAAATTCACGGACGTGAACTCTCCGCCAGTATGCGTACGGGTACGCATACTTAGGTAACCGGATTGAGTTGGTTTTGATTTCCAAACTCAGCATAAATTCGCGGACGTGAACTTCCGCCAGTATGCGGACGGGTACGCATATTCACCCAGTCTCCATCAACCATTTAGTACACACACAAGTATGCATACATTTGGTTCCCGGTTTTGGACTTATACACTAATGCGCGAACACATTGAATGCTTATATCCAAAGATGTTTACATGTTCTAAACTCTCATTTCAAACATTGAAACATTCTTAGAGAATGTTAAATAGAGGTTATTCACACACTATTTTTCATCAAAGCAATTTTAAAGATATTGAAATAACAAACATGACTTTCATCACTTGTAAAGATTAACTTGGCCAAAGCGAAATCTTACCAACACATATTTCGATAAAAAGATAAGCGAGATAAACTCAGCTCGAAATAGCAAATGTGTAGAATTAAAGTCTATATAGCAATACGACTTTTGTCTCAAGATAGGAGATACAGTAGATAGACTTTTTGAGTGATAGATAAGTTCAAGTCTCCACATACCTTTTAGTCGATGAAGTTCAACCAGTTCCTTGAATAGTTCTTCATCTTTGTATGATGAACACCGTGGAGTCTAGAGCTCAACTACACTTTCTATCCTAGTCCGAGACTTAGCTATAAGTAGACTAGAAATCAAGACTTATAGTTTTGGCAACTAAACTTGAAAAAAAGCTTGAGATAGAAACGCTTGCGAGTTCGACCGGGAAATGCTCTAACATCTCTTATATTGAGACAAAAGTCGTATTACTATATATTATTCGATTATGAACATTTGAGATTTCGAGCTGAGTTTAACTCGCTTACATATTTCTCGAAATATGTGTTGGTAAGCTTTCGCTTCAACCAAGTTCATCTTATATTCTTGACGAAAGTGAAAAGATGATCATATGAAAATCTCCGAGTAGCATCTTACATGGTTTGTGTGATACAATCATTTGGTATAGACTTGGAATGTTTCGTTATTATTATTTCAATAACTTGAAAATTGCTTTGATGCTAATAGTTTGTGAAAACGGCTATTGTCATCCTCTAAAAAAAAATTCAATGATTGAAATAGAGTTTAGAACTATTGGATTATGAACATAGTATGTATTCTTGCATGTATGTGATCCATGACCGGAACTATAGTATGCATACATGTATGCGTACTTGTAGTTGTGGAATTCCGGGTAACAAGTACACATACCGGTACGCGTACTTGCGTAAGGTATAGGTCCGTGAATTTCTGCTGGGTTTTGGAAGTGTACTAAGGTATGCGTAGCCGTACGCATACTGGCGAACCCAAACTCAGATAGGCTACTTAGGTTTGCGTACCCGTATGCATACTTGAGTGGTTAAAGTTCTAAAATCGGTTTGTTCATGAAATAATACATTTATATATTAAGGAATGCATTGTTTGCAAACCGTGGCTATAATGTTCATGAATTGATTCAAGTGAATCAAACCGATTTTGCTTCAATTATGTTCTTGTATACTTCTATGAGAATATAGCAATTGAACAACTCTATAACTAGTTTCATTTGAGTCATTTGAACTAGTTGTGTTTAAGATGAATAAGGTTGATATGAGAATGTTTATATAACTGACCTCGGTTAACTACTGTTGAGCCAACATGGTGTACACGTTTAGGTACGGTTACTCAAAACTAAATAAGGGTACATTTTATTTGTGTATAAAAAGCTAAGTTCGATCTAACGGTTGAAAGATATTAGCTTGAGTCTAATCAGGTTTTCATCTAACGGTGAATATCGAATGTTTTGTTACCAAGGTAACTTAGATTGCAAAACCTGATTTGAAAACTATATAAGGGAGAAATCTAGCAACCGGGAAACCTAATCCCCACACCTCTTGTGTTATACTAGTTGCGACTAGAGTCGATTCTCCTTTAACCTTAGGTTTTTCACGAAACCCTCTAGGTTAATGACTTAAAGATTTCATTGGGATTGTGAAGCCAGACCCAACTATTTTCTCTGTAGTTGCATGTTCTGATCTTACTTATTCTATCATGATTGAGTATTATCTTTGCTAAGATTTGCTTGAGATTTATCTTTGATAGGTAAGATTAAAAGTAGTCACAAATATCTTCGTCTCATCGTTTGTGATTCCACAATATCTTGTTTCGCTACCATACGATTAAGATTATTGTGAGGTGATTGATAATACTAGGCTGTTCTTCGGGAATATAAGTCTGGTTTATCAATTGGTTCCTGTGCACCTTGATTTATCAAAAGACGGAACAAAACTCGTATGTATTTCAGTGGGAGACAGATTTATCTATTCCAATAGACTTTTCTGTGTGAGACAGATTTATTTATCAAGTCTTCGACTTTGGGTCATAGCAACTCTTGGTTGTGGGTGAGATCGGCTAAGGGAATCAAGTGCGTAGAATCCTGCTGGGGTTCAAATACGTAAGGAGCTCAACTGTACCTTGATCAGTATGAGATTGATTAGGGCTCAAATACATTCCAATCCGAAGTTCATTGGTAGTAGGCTAGTGTCTGTAGTGGCTTAATACAGTGTGGTGTTCAAAGATGGACTAGGTCCCGGGGTTTTTCTGCATTTGCAGTTTTCCTCGTTACCAAAATTCTGGTGTCTTGTTATTTATTTTTCGTATTATATTTTGTTATATAATAGAAATATCATAGATTGTGCGTTAAGATCAATCAATTAGATAATCCAACCTTTGGTTGTTTATATTAATTGATTGACACTTGAACATTGGTCTTTGGTACCGTTCAAGTTGTTTCACATAATACTCAGGCTCGAATATTTCTATCTGTTTTATTTGCTGATTACATTGTGAAACAGAGATATAAAACTCTTTGATAAACTTTTCTCTAGATTGAGTCTGACTATCTAGTTGATTCTCTTGAAAGTATATTGGAGTTTGTCTATTCAGATTGCCAAACGAAATATTGGGTGTGGTTGTTAGACCCCCGCTTTTTCAATTGGTATCAGAGCATGCAAACACATTTAAGACCTCATAAGTCTGTGTTTGTAGCGATCTGAATATGGATAGAAGTGTTATCTCTATAAACGTACCACTAGTCTTCGATGACTCAAATTACTTATGGTGGAAAATTGCTATGCGTTCCTTTATTCAAGCGTGTGATTTTCAATCATTGGTTTATGTGGTTAATGGCTATGATCCTCCGGAAGTTACAGAAGGCGATGTAACAGTTCCAAAGGATGTTGGTAAATATGATGCTGCCGAGATTCTTACTGCAAAGCAAAATTATGACGGATTAAATGCCATCATCCATGCCATTACCCTAGAGCTTCAGCATCATGTGACTGTGAAAAGGAAGCTAGGCTTCAAAACCTAAATTCTGATTGGGAAAACCTTCGTATGGCAGATGAAGATTCATTTGATGAGTTTAATCACAAAGTGTCTGAAATTGTTAATGTATCCTTTGCATTAGGTAAGACTATTCCTGAAAAGGACATTGTGATGAAAATTCTTAGATCGTTGCCATCCAGATACGATTCTAAGAAGCATGCCATCGTTGA
>JAJJMB010014260.1:378451-450004 GCA_023531105.1 Papaver atlanticum
GGCTTTAGGAAAAAGAGAAGTGTTTTATTTTGTTTTGTTTTTCTCTTATTAGTTTTGCTTTGCAAGACTGGAATTCGTCCTTCTTTTCATATCTAATTGATATTGGAAAGGACTTCCATGTTTAATAAATAAAAGAGGGTTATTCTCAACAATTCTACCCTCTTTAGGGTTGAGAGTTGTACGTGTGTGAACTTGGGTGTTTAAAGGTTCCGTAACCCTACATTCCTTTTTCCTCCTCTTGAAACTCTTTTTATAATAAGACTACTTGGGTATATTATCTTGTGATTTCCTCTCACAATTACGTTCATATGGATGCTCCAAGCATTATGTCTTCTGATGGAAAAGATGTTAATATGATTGTTAAGCCATAAATCATGAAGGAAAAAGATAAATCTCCCTTACCTCCAACTTTGAAAAGAAAAAGAAGGAATGTGAGGAAGCCAAGAGCTGTTCCTTCAAATTCTCAGAAGTTTTCTGGTGTTCTTGAAGAGTTGAAGGAAACAAGGAAGGAGATTTCAGAAAATAAAGGCTATTGTTTTGAGAAATATTGGAATTCAGCAGGCCCTGGTTCGGCATCAGTTCAAAAGGTTTATTGGAATTGACTCCTCTCTTCATGAACCTTATGTTCCCATGGCTGTTGACGACAAGGAGTTCGGGGACGATAAAGAATTTTTCAGAGGTCTCAATATCTAGGAAACTTCTTATGAGAATTTATTCTTGTGTTTTTAAGAAGGATAACTAGGGTTTGGAATAGCCATTATTGTGAGTACAAATATTTATTGCCAATGTTTTCATCTTGCAATGTTTTTAGATTTATTTATTTAAATTCTAAGTTATTTGGAAGATGATTTTTGCAGTATTAATCTTTATGGTTTCATATATTGCAAATTTTTATGGGATATGTTGTTTACGTTCGTGAACCTTGACGGTCCCATATTTGTTCAAAAGTTAACTCTATTATATGTCGGTATGAAAGTATTGATAAAAGATAGTATGAACTTTTGACTACAAAAGTTAAGCCTATAAAGTCATTATGCAAATTTTGATGGAAGATAGGATGGACTTTTGTTTATAAAGATTAAGTCTATTATATGTCACTGTGCAAATAGTGATGAAAAATAGAAAGCATCTTTGATTATTCCGAAGTATTGGTCTTTTCCTGATCCACATCTTTGTGTATGTACTGTGCGGCTCCGTAAGTTCTCTTATGTGAGCATTTCCGATTAAATTAATCATGGGTTCTCTTGTGGTTAATTTAATTGAGATTTTTGGATACAAATTCATGTTATTTGTTAATGTCCAAAGAAATCCTTATTTTCTTGTAAAAGTAAGGTCGTTCTTGTTGTTCTTTCGGGAATGACATTTTATGGGGGAGATTTCTTAATTGAACTTGTGCTTAATTGCCAAATCTTTGTGGGGAGTGCGGCTGTGGAATATTGTAGGAGTTATCTTGTATCTTTATAAACTCCTTGATGAATACACTAAGTTTCGACTATGTGAAATCATCGAAACAAGTTGGTATGCTGTTCTCTTTTGTTCATGAAGTATCTCTATGAAAATTTCATGAGGATCCCACTAGTTTTCGTACCTTTGCCAATTTATATTGACAAAAATGGGGTGAATTAATGTGTAGTTCACACTACAAATACATATAGTTTACGGATCATTATGTAAGGGTGAGTGATTTTACTTATGAGATGAAGTATTGACTAAGGGGGGGTGATACATATCACCATAGTATAGTTGTCAAAGCTGTGATACAATTAAACAACTATGATGCTGACTTGAACACATTTAGAATCATTGGAGTACTTAGAAGTGATAAAGATTTCGAGTAATGTTGAAGAACCAAGGAGATCATGCATTTGGATGAAAAGCTACAAAGTTAATTTATTTTGTAATCCATATGTATTGATAATTTTGTCACTAAAATTGACAAAGGGGGAGATTGTTAGAGCACTGCTTGGTCGAACTCGCAAGCGTTGCTATCTCAAGCATGTTTGTCAATGTTAGTGATCAAAACTATAAGTCTTGATTTCTAGTCTACTTATAGTGATGTCTCGGACAAGGATAGATTGTGTAGTTGAGCATTAGACTTCACGACGTTCATCTATTGAAGACAAGAACTACTAAGGAGAGCTTTTGGAACTTCATCAACAAAAGGTATGTGGAGACTAAAACTCATCTATCACTTGGAAAGTCTATTTCTACTTTATCTCCTACATTGAGACAAAAGTCGTATTACTATATAGTATTCGATTATGCATATTTGAGATTTCGAGCTGAGTTTATCTCGTTTACATATTTCTCGAAATATGTGTTGGTAAGCTTTCGCTTCAACCAAGTTCATCTTATATTCTTGACGAAAGTCAAAAGATGATCATGTAAAAATCGTCGAGTAACATCTTACATGGTTTGTGTGATACAATCATTTGGTGTAGACTTGGAATGTTTCGTTATGATTATTTCAATAACTTGAAAATTGCTTTTATTCTAATAGTATGTGAAAATGGCTATTGTTATCCTGTAAGAAAGTTTCAATTATTGAAATAGAGTTTAGAACTATTGGATTATGAACATAGTATGCATTCTTGCATGTATGTGATCCATGACCGGAACCATAGTATGCATACCCGTATGCGTACTTGTAGTTGTGGAATTCCGGGTACCAAGTACACATAACGGTACGCGTACTTGCATAAGGTATAGGTCTGGGAATTTCTGTTGGGTTTTGGAAGTGTACTAAGGTATGCGTATCCATTCGCATACTGGCGAACCAAAACTCAAACCGGCTACTTAGGTATGCGTACCCATATGCATACTTGAGTGGTTAATGCTCTAAAATCGGTTTGTTCATGAAATAATACATTTATATATTAAGGAATGCATTGTTTGCAAACCGTGGCTATAATGTTCATGAATTGATTCGAATGAATCAAACCGATTTTGCTTCAATTGTGTTCTTGTATGCTTCTATGAGAATATAGCAATTGAACAACTCTTTAACTAGTTTCATTTGAGTCATTTGAACTAGTTGTGGTTAAGATGAATAAGGTTGGTATGAGAGTGTTCATATAGCTAACCTCGGTTTACTACTGTTGAGCCAACATGGTGTACACATTTAGGTACGGTTACTCAAAACTAAATGAGGGTACATTTCATTTGTGTATAACAAGCTAAGTTCGATCTAACGGTTGAAAGATATTTGCTTGAGTCTAATCAGGTTTTCATCTAACGGTGAATATTGAATGCTTTGTTACCAAGGTAAATTAGATTGCAAACCCGGATTTGAAAACTATATAAGAGAGAACTCTAGCAACTGGGAAACCTAATCCCCACACCTCCTGTATGATACTAGTTGTGAATAGAGTCGATTCTCTTTTAACCTTAGGTTTTTCACGAAACCCTGTAGGTTAACGACGTAAAGACTTCATTGGGATTGTGAAGCTAGACCCAACTATTTTCTCTGTAGTTGTGTGTTCTGATCTTACTTCTTCTATCGTGATTAAGTATATCTTTGCTAAGGTTTGCTTGAGATTTATCTCCAATAGGTAAGATTAAAAGTAGTCACAAACATCTTCGTCTCATCGTTTGTGATTCCACAATATCTTGTTTCGCTACCATACGATTAAGATTATTATGAGGTGATTAATAATACTATGCTTTTCTTCGGGAATATGAGTCTGGTTTATCAATTGGTTCCTGTGCACCTTGATTTATCAAAAGACGGAACCAAACTCGTAGGTATTTCTGTGGGAGACAGATTTATCTATTCCAATAGACTTTTCTGTGTGAGACATATTTGTTTATCAATTCTTCGACTTTGGGTCGTAGCAACTCTTGGTTGTGGATGAGATCAGCTAAGGGAATCAAGGGCGTAGAATCCTACTGGGGTTCAGAGACGTAAGAAGCGCAACTGTACTTTTATCAGTGTGAGATTGATTAGGGCTCAACTACATTCCAATCCGAAGTTCATTGGTAGTAGGCTAGTTCATTAGAGGATTAATACAGTGTGGTGTTCAAAGCTGTACTAGGTCCCGGGGGTTTTCTGCATTTGCGGTTTTCCTCGTTAACAAAATTCTGGTGTATGTGTTATTTCTTTTCCGCATTATATTTGTTATATAATAGAAATATCACAGGTTGTGCGTTAAGATCAATCAATTAGATAATCCAACATTTGGTTGTTGATATAAATTGATTGACACTTGAACATTGGTCTTTGGTACCGTTCAAGTTTTTTCACATAATAATCAGGCTCGCGGATTTCTATCTGTTTGATTTGCTGATTACATTGTGAAACAGAGATATAAAACTCTTTGATATACTTTTCTCTAGATTGAGTCTGACTGTCTAGTTGATTCTCTTGAAAGTATATTGGAGTTTGTCTATTCAGATTGCCAAATGAAATATTGGGTGTGGTTGTTAGACCCCCGCTTTTTCAGGAAAAACTCTAGCTTTCATTGCTTTTGTTCCTAAAAAAATTGGGTGGACTTTTTTCTCACGGCTACTTACTTAATCAACACATTACCTACAAATCTATTACAGTTCAAGTGTCCTTTTGAAGTACTTTTCAACAAGCAACCCGATTACTCCTTTTTGAAAGTGTTTTGATGTCTTTGCTTTACTAATATCACATATCTAAGACAACACAATTTGAGCCAAAGTCAGTGGCATGTGTTTTTATGGGTTATGCTTCAAATCAAAAGGGATATAGGTATTTTCATCCTTCAACTGCAAAGGTGTACTACAGTAAATGTGGTATGAACAAAAGATGATGATAAGGTAAGTTCCACTTTAAGCTTCTTCAACACTTTCAGCTTGTATTACTTCTAATGATTCCTATGATGCGGAGAAGGTAAGTGATAAGCATGTAAGTGTGACGCATTTTCACCCATAACTACATTATCTAGGACTCATTTTATTTCTAATAAAGTTGTTTTAAGTCTTTTCTAGGGATAAGCTCTTGCGGCAAAATTGGCTCGAAAAGTGGTGTTTTACACCCCAGGATAGAGTACTAAAGGCACCCCAGAAATGCACCGGAAGCACCCCAGAAATACACCGGAGGAACCCCGAAAAAGTGTTGAAAACACCCCAGAAAAAGTCTAAAGGCACCCAAGGGACATTTGTTATTCGGACTCTCAGTTTAGATTTATTTTATTTTTTAGATTTTTATTATTTTCTCTTTGTTCTATTTTACGTTTCTTTGGGTATATTTCTTTGTGCTACAGGTTTGGAGTTTGGACCGAAAAGAATTTAAGCCAAAGACTTTGGTGACTAAGAGATTAGGAGCCAAAGATAAAAGCTAAAAGAAAAGGAAAAGAAAGAAAAAGAATTTTTTTATTATTATTTTATTAGGTTTTTAGATTTTTTTTATTTTTTTTATTTCTTAGATTTTCTTTAGATTTTATTTTTTAAGAAATTGTATTAGGATATCTTTTATTTTTGTAATATTTTTTTTTCTTCTTTTGCACTTTATTTTTGGACTTTGAACTGTCAACTTTGGACATTATTATTTAATTTTTAAACCCTACGGAAGGGTAGTTTTAAATATAAACTGTTTGCAGGGAAGGACGACGATTACTATATCGTCTCGGCCCCTCGGGTTCGTACATGACATAGGAGTCATGGCCCGAGTCGACTTCAGCGGTTCTTCGCCCGTCTGGTACGGGAGGTAAGTTTTTCGAAACACCCGTGAATCCCCTGTCAGCGGGTTTACTGTCTTCCTTAAGGTGAATATATGTTGAGGACTGAATACGGACTTTAATTTCCTAGTAAAGGGCAAGGACTGGCCATATAAGATAAGGGTTCGGATTTCATCACCGTTCTCTTCTTGCCCGCCTTAGGAAAACATATCCTACGCGAACCCAAGCCTAAAATATTGACTAGAACGAGACCTATAGGGCAACGCGCTTAATAGGAAAGTCGTTCGAAAAATATTGGTTGCTCTTTTAAGCATACTTTGAAGTTCAGGAAGATTACTGTAAGTCGATTAGAGCCGCCTTGTAACCCAGGGAAGCGTTGCTAAAGAGGTGGGGATATCAAAGCTCCTCTGAGCTTCCCCTACTTCTCTTGACTCACTTTATTCGGATCGATCCAGAGAGGTTTGCTTAGATTGTAACGAATTCCTTTTCGAAGGATTAGAAGCTGGTCTAGAAACAATCTAAGTGGAGCCATCATGCTTGTTGTTTGCTAGAAATCTTTAGGTTTGCTTTGGTGGAGTCAGCCTGCTGTGTGTTTGCTTAGAACCTCCCTTCCTTAGGATTTTTTTTTTTTTTCTTATTGTATGCCAAAATCGCTCAAGTCCATTAGTGAGCGTGCTTGGAAAAGAGACACTTTTGGCCGTTTGATTAGTGACGAGCCTAGAGGTTTTTCTTTTGAAGATGGGGAGCTCGAAGACTCTTCTTTGGAGAGCCCTGTTTTTGGAAACTTCAATTTTGAGAATTTAAGTCTTAGGGAGGAATTCACCCCTAGGATTTTTACTGTGCCAACAATGACAACTTTGAAGGAGTACATGTACCCAACTAGGACCAACCGACCATCGTGCATTAAGTTGCCAGCCTCTACGGCTAGTTATGAGTTGAAACCTGGTATTCTTCAGATGATCCCTATATTCTTAGGAAAAGATGATGAAAACCCTTACTTTCACATTAGGGACTTTGAAGAAATTTGTGGAACAATTAATATTAAAGACCTAAGTGAAGAAGTCTTGAAACTTAGGATGTTCCCCTTTTCCTTGAGAGATAAAGCCAAGACCTGGCTGAACAACCTACCATCCGAATCCATAAAAACATGGCAGGAACTTATTGATGCCTTCTATTTTAAATTCTACCCTAAGCATAAAACTGCAGCTGTTAGGTAGAAAATTAGTACTAGTGTTCAACAAGAGGGAGAATCTCTTTATAGGTTTTTAGAGAGATTCAATGATCTCTTATCCCAATGTCCTCACCATGGGTTTGACAAAATGAAACTAGTAGGGATTCTTTATGATGGTTTAGACTATTCGACCAAAGCCACGGTCGAGTCTTTGTGTGCTGGTGAGTTCATTAGTAAAAATGCTAACGATGCGTTTTCCTTCTTAGAAGATGTCGCTGAAAAATCCCAACAGTGGGAGTCTTGTGTTGAACCCCCTAAAAGACTCTTGATCAATAGAAGTAGCACCAATGTGGTTGATACAGGCTTTGGGTCTGATGCTAAGTTTACTGCTTTGTCTAGAAGGTTAGAAGCTTTGGAATTGAATCAGTCTAAACATAGGTCTTTTGTTGAACCTGATAATAGGATTAGAGCCTCTCAAGTCTCTAGTTATGGAATAGAACCCAGTAACTCGTTTTGGGAAGGTCAGGATAGTGAAGAGCAAGCCCATGCTGTCTATAACAATGCTAGATTTGAAAACCGTCAGAAGTTTGACCCCTACTCAGAGACCTACAACCCTGGTTGGAGAAACCATCCTAATTTCTCTTGGTCTAAAGGACAGAGTCTAGGCCAGTCTAGTAATTCTCAGCCTCCCCCAGGTTTTGGTTATAATAAGAACCCTTCAGGTCAAGACCAGCTCCAGAACCCTTCTGAGAATAGAATAACTAGCTTAGAGGAATCTCTTAGTTTATTAAAAAGGAGCCAGGACATGTTCATAAAGACCCAAGAAGTATTACTAAAGAACCAGGCTAGTTTTCAAGAGGAAACCAAGCAGAATTTTCAACATAATGCCAAGTCTCTTGTTAAGTTAGAACTTCAAGTTAGTCAAATGGCTAAGATTCTAAGTGAGAGAGATAATGGGAGTTTTCCTAGTCAAACTCAACCTAATCCTAGAGGAGTTCATGAAATATGAGGAAGATCATCTGATCATGTGAATGCAATCAAAACCCTTAGGAGTGGTAGAGAAATAGACAATAAGGTTGCCATGCCTGATAGTGAACATTTTGTAGTTCACCCTTCTAAATCAGAAGCTAAAGAGATTGATGGAACCTCTAAGGAGACTAATAAGGCCCCTGATAAGCCAAACTTTGTTCCCAGAGCCCCATTCCCACAATTGCTGGTACCAACTAAGAAGGAGTCAACTTTTAATGACATTTTGGAGGTTTTTAAGCAGGTAACTATCAACCTTCCATTATTAGATGCAATTAGGCTGATTCCTCCTTATGCCAAGTTCCTTAAGGACTTGTGTACGCGAAAGCGTAAGCTCGGTGTCCATAAGAAAGCCTTCCTAGCTAGTCATGTGAGTTCTATTATTCAGAATACTACTACTCCTAAGTATAAAGACCCAGGTTCCCCTACCATTGCATGTACAATAGGGAAATACCGTGTTGAGAAAGCGCTGCTTGACTTAGGAGCCAGTATGAACTTACTCCCATATCATGTGTACCTTAAGCTAGGACTTGGTGAGATGAAACCTACCAAGATAACACTTCAGTTAGCTGATAGGTTCATAAAAATTCCTCGTGGTGTGATCGAGGATGTTCTTATTGAGGTCGACAAGTTTATTTATCCAGTGGATTTTGTTATCCTAGATACCCAACCTGTCCCTGACCCAGAGAACCAGATACCGGTAATTCTAGGTCGCCCGTTTTTAGCTACATCTAATGCGATCATCAACTGTCGAAACGGTATTATGAATCTGTCTTTTGGTAACATGACCATTGAGCTGAACATTTTTCATATTAGTAAGTTACCCTCTGAACGAGATGACTCGAGCATAGAAGAGGTCAACATGATAGGAACATTAGTCGGGGAGTCATTACCAAACACTTTGTTAGAAGATCCACTAGAGAAATGCCTAGCCCATTTCGGGATTGATTTTGATGATGATAATGTGATTAATGAGGTGAATGCTTTGTTAGATTCAACCCCTTTGTTTGACACTACCAATGTTTGGAAATCTAAGTTCGAACCATTACCAGTTTCTGAGTCCACTCTAGTTCCTTCGTTAGGAAAGCCTCCTAAGTTGGACCTTAAACCATTACCAGATTCCTTGAAGTATGTGTTTTTAGGCCCAGCTGAAACTTTACCTGTGATTGTAGCATCCAACTTGGATAGTGATCAGGAAAGTAGGTTAGTAACCGTTCTTCAAAACAACAAGGAAGCTTTAGGATGGACCATAGCAGACATTAAGGGTATAAGTCCTACAGTTTGTATGCATCAGATTTATTTAGAGGAAGAAACCAAACCTTCTAGGGAGATGCAACGTTGACTAAACCCTAATATGAAAGAGGTAGTTCGAACCGAGGTTCTTAAGTTGTTAGATGCAGGCATTATCCACCCTATTTCAGACAGCAAGTGGGTCAGCCCTGTTCAGGTTGTCCCCAAGAAATCCGGTATTACTGTAGTCCAGAATGAAAACAATGAATTAATCCCAACTCGAGTGACCACGGGTTGGCGTGTTTGTATTGACTATAGGAAATTGAACAAGGTCACTAGGAAGGACCACTTTCCCCTTCCTTTCATCGACCAAATGCTAGAGAGATTAGCTGGACATAGTCACTACTGCTTCTTAGATGGCTACTCCGGATATAATCAGATCGTTATTGCCCCTGAAGACCAAGAAAAAACTACTTTTACCTGTCCCTTTGGTACCTTTGCGTATAGACACATGCCTTTCGGGCTTTGTAATGCCCCTGCAACTTTTCAGCGTTGTATGATGAGCATATTTTCTGACATGGTAGAACGGTTCTTAGAGGTCTTTATGGATGATTTTTCAGTATTTGGTTAATCTTTTGATGAGTGCTTGCATCATTTGTCATTAGTTTTGACTAGGTGTAAGGAAAAGAATTTAGTGCTTAATTGGGAGAAATGTAATTTCATGGTTCGTTCAGGAATTGTTTTAGGGCATATCGTATCATCTAAGGGTATAGAGGTAGATAAAGCCAAAGTTGACCTTATTAAAACTTTACAGGTCCCAAAAACCGTAAGAGATATTAGGTCATTCTTAGGGCATGCAGGTTTTTATCGTCGATTCATTAGGGATTTTAGCTTAATTTCTAGACCTCTTTGCAATTTGCTTGCAAAAGATGTTAAGTTTGTCTTTGATGATGCTTGTTTAGAGGCTTTTGAGAAGCTTAAGACTTTACTCACTACCGCCCCCATAGTCCAGGCACCCAACTGGAACCTACCCTTTGAGATCATGTGTGATGCTTCAGATTTTGCTATTGGTGTTGTGCTAGGTCAGCGAGAAAACAAATTACTCCATGTGATTTACTATGCTAGCAAAACTCTGAATGATGCCCAGTTGAACTATACTACTACAGAGAAGGAACTTTTAGCCATTGTGTTCTCCTTAGACAAGTTTAGATCCTATCTCTTAGGTTCTAAGGTTATAATCTTCACTGATCATACTGCTTTGAAGTATCTTCTTTCCAAGAAGGATACAAAACCTAGATTGATTAGATGGATCCTATTGTTGCAGGAATTTTCCTTAGACATTAGAGACAAAAAAGGTGCAGAAAATGTAGTAGCAGACCACTTTTCTAGGCTTGTTGTGGATACCCATGATGATTCCCCGCCTGTTAGAGATAGTTTTCCTGATGAACAACTGTTCTTTGTTACCCAATTACCTTGGTATGCGAATATAGTGAACTATCTTGTTACTGGTCAAATGCCCCAACATTGGGGTAAACAAGATCGTTCTAGATTTTTAGCTGAGGTTAAACACTTCTTTTGGGATGATCCTTATTTGTTTAAGTATTGTCCAGACCAGATTATTAGGAGATGTATACATGAGATTGATCAGTCAAGTATTATTTCCTTTTGTCATGATCATGCTTGTGGGGATCACTTTAGTGCTAAGAAGACTGCTGCTAAGATATTGCAGTGTGGATTCTATTGGCCTTCGTTGTTTAAAGATTCCCACAGTTACTGTGTTACTTGTGAACGTTGCCAGAAATTAGGAACCATTTCCCGTAGGAACATGATTCCCTTGAACCCTATTTTAGTTATTAAGGTCTTTGATGTGTGGGGTATTGACTTTATGGATCCGTTTCCTAATTATTTTGGTAACCTATACATCCTTGTCGCTGTAGACTATGTCTCTAAGTGGATTGAGGCGGTTGCGTGTAAAACTAATGACCATAGGGTCGTAGTCCAGTTTTTGAAAGAGAATATACTTACACGTTTGGGTACGCCGCGAGCTATAATTAGTGATGGAGGTTCACACTTTTGTAATAGACCATTTGCTCCTTTAATGAAACAGTATGGTATTACCCACAAAGTAGCTACCCCATATCACCCACAGACTAGTGGTCAGGTAGAGGTCTCCAATAGGGAAATTAAGCGTATTCTAGAGAAAACAGTTAATCCCAATAGGAAAGACTGGTCATTGAGGCTTACTGATGCCTTATGGGCTTACCGTACTGCGTTTAAGACACCCATTGGAATGTCACCCTATCGTTTAGTTTTTGGCAAGGCATGTCACCTACCTGTTGAGTTAGAGCATAGAGCCTATTGGGCTATTAAGCAGCTAAACTTTTCACTTGACAAGGCAGGAGCTCAAAGAAAGCTCCAGCTCAATGAGTTGGACGAGATTCGTAGAGATGCATACGATAGTGCTAAGGAGTATAAGAACAAAATGAAACTTGTGCATGATAAGAATATTTTACGAAAGTCATTTTCTCCAGGTCAAAAAGTTCTTCTGTATGACACTCGTTTGCATCTATTCCCCGGGAAGTTGCGCTCTCGATGGACCGGTCCTTTTGTGGTCCGTACTGTTTTTCCTCATGGAGCTGTTGAGATCGAGACACCGGATGGTAGTAGTTCTTTGAAGGTTAACGATCAGAGATTGAAACCCTTTTTAGAGCCCTTTCCTACAGGTGATGTTGAGGAGGTCCCTCTGGAGGACCCTGCTTACCCTTGATTGACCATCGAGGTCATTGTATGTTGTATATTAGTTTTTGATTTCTCTCTTCACCCAGGTACTATCTTTCCAACTTCTCCTCGTGTTATTTTCGGTACTACTCTTTCATTAGAAACATTGAGGACAATGTTAGATTTAAGTGTGGGGGAGTGATTAACTTTTTGTTTATTTTTGTAGGAGTTTCTTTATCATATTATGACCAGCTGTTGAGCGGGTAAACATGAAAAAAAAAATAAAAAAAAAATATTGATATGACCAGCTGTTGAGCGGGTCTATTCTTTTGATTCAAATGACCAGCTGTTGAGCGGGTCCCTCTTGGTGTTACGCAAATGACCAGCTATTGAGCGGGTCTTGAGGTTTTGCTCGAGGACTAGCAAAATGTAAGTGTGGGGGAACTTGATAAGCACGTAAGTGTGACGCATTTTCACCCATAACTACATTATCTAGGACTCATTTTATTTCTAATAAAGTTGTTTTAAGTCTTTTCTATGGATAAGCTCTTGCGGCAAAATTGGCTCGAAAAGTGGTGTTTTACACCCCAGGATAGAGTACTAAAGGCACCCAAGAAATGCACCGGAAGCACCCCAGAAATACACCGGAGGAACCCCGAAAAAGTGTTGAAAACACCCCAAAAAAAGTCTAAAGGCACCCAAGGGACATTTGTTATTCGGACTCTCAGTTTGGATAAGGGGCACCTCAGTTGGGCACCTGCTATTCGCACCCCCAGTTTTGTTAGGGGGACACCCTTCTTCTTCACGAATAGAGAAAATTTTGGCGGGAATTCTGGGTTCAAATTTCAAGTTCCTGCGTACATTGTGTTTTGATATTTTGAGGAAGATTTAGTCGGATTTTCATCTTGCTTCGGATATGTACCAGCCTGTTAGATCACAACAGGGGTGGTAAGTGCATTCATTTCGATTAAATCACAGAATCTCATCAAACAGGGGAAGATTTTTATCTCGGGTTCATTGTGAGCTGGAATTGGGAAGTTTGTGGATCAAAGAGGGAGGATATCTTCTCTGCTAGAGTTTTTGCTTTATCTTGGAAGGAATAACAGCTCAGAGACGCATGCAGAGAAAGAAATAGGAAATTATTCCCGAGAATAATTTTCCTTTACTGTGAAGATTTTGAGGAGTAATTGGAAAGATTTGGAGGTGTTTCTGGGTTATAAATAGCTTCTGAGATATATAGGAAGGGGGAAGGAGAGTTGGGAGCAGTTAGGAAGAACCAGAGAGTCGAGAAATCAAGTGGCAGAAAAACTCCATTTTCTGCTGCTGTGAAGAACACGAAGAACATAAGACGCACGCCGAACCGTCGTTTTCCAACAGTGACAACGACAATTGCTTATGGGTCGAATTGCTACAGTGACAGCAACACTTCATTTTTATCGTTCTCTGTAACAGCTCGGTTTGTAACAAATAAAACTGTTACAAACCCGGTTTCATTGTTTTTCTTCCATTTCATTATTGTGAACGCCATTTTTGAGCAATAAAGATGAATTTTGAGCGTGTTTCCATGATGATGAGCTAATTCTCGCGTAACCAAGGCACGGAGGAAGCTATTTATTCATGAATAATTGGTAACTATTCTATTTTTCTCTAATTTGTATTTTATAATTCACTCAATTACTACTTTGTAGAATTTTAATTGTTTGCATAATTTTTCCTAATTAGTTGTGATTCAATTAGATAGGTTATACTTTGGTTAGATAATCTATGCTTAAGGGATACAATTAATGTTTGAGAATATGCTTGATATTTGTGAATTAAGAAAAAGAGATTTTAAAAATAATTAGAGTTTTGGAATTTTTACCATCATTCATTCATGTGTAATAGTGGAATCTAGTGTCTTGGTTATTTTCAATCTTGAAATCGAATTTGGAATTAAATTTTCTCTATTTTTAGTTTAAATAAGTCTAAAATCAATTGCTTTCACAAGTCTTACGAACCTATTACCACTATCTAAAATTACATCAGTAAGTTCCACAACTATATCTTCTCCAAGTAACTCTATAATGCATACATGACCTAAGTCTGGTATTGATAAGCCTAAGAAATGGGTCTTGAATATGTAGCTTTCAACAATTGGACTGCAAGACAACATGTTAGTCATCATCTTATGCTAAGACACACAAAACCTCATATACCAATGACCTTTAGTGTTGTTCTTACTACTACTGCAGAACCTAAAAAATTTAAACAAGCCGCTTTGCTCCCATTATGGGTACAAACAATTAAGAATGAATACACTGCTTTATATGAGAATGATACTTGGGAACATGTACTGTATCTACTTGGCATGAATGTATTGGCCTGTAAATGGATGTACAATACCAAATTAAAGTCAAGTGACATTTTGACACAAAGCTAGGCTAGTAGCCAAAGGGTACCATCAAATAGATGGTGTTGATTATGATGATACTTTCAATCTTATTTTCAAAGCCACTACCATTAGATGTATATTGAGTTTAACTATGAAAAACAAGTGGGCTATGAGATAACTTGATGTCTCAGATGCTTTTTTACATGGATATTTGGATGAAGATGTTTATATGGAACAACCACTTGGGTTTATTTCTTATGAGCATCCCTCTTATGTGTGTCACTTAAAAAAATCTCGATATGGATTGAAACAGGCCCGTAGGTCCTGGTTTTGGAGATTTAGCACCTTAGTTGTCAGTTATGGTTTTACAGTCAAAAGTGGATAATTCAATATTTTACTACAACAAATCTGGATTTAAGATGATATTGTTGGTTGATGTGGATGATATAATTCTAGTTGGCACAAGTGATTTTTTGCTTCAATCTTTGATATCTGCATTAAGCTCTGAATTTTCCATGAAGGATTTAGGGAAATTAAATTATTTTTTCGGCATAGAAGAAGTCTTTACCTCTTCTTATGACAAGCTTGTTCTTACCTAAACAAATATTCTCTGGAGCTACTCAAGAAACATGATACGTATGACTGTAAACTATGCAAAACACCAGTTGCTTAAGGACCAAGGGTATCTATTCTTGATGGCACTGCTTTACCAGATGCTAAACATACTCTGAGATATTTAAAAGGTTCTATGGTTTAGGGATTGCTATTAGCTCTAGTCCTTGCAATACCACTAAGGCCTTTTTCGGACAATGATTGGGCTGGACTTCCAGATTATCCCAAGTCAACTGCAGGTTATTGTGTATTTTGGGTGATAATTTGGTTTTCTGGTCATTTAAAAAGTAGCTAATAATTTGTCGTTCTTCCACTGAAGCAGAATACAAGGCTTTGGCAGTAACTTTTTCTGAAATTATGTGGGTTTTTATATCTATTGGCTGAGTTGCAGGTACACTTGATTACTCCTTATACCATATTTTGAGACAATTTGGGAGATAGAATTCTTGCTGCAAATCCAATATATCATGCTCATACGAAACATGTGAAGATTGACTATCATACAATCATAGGTCTAGTTTCTAATCGTACCAAATAATTTTGATCCCTTAGTCTGTTGTAAGCATATTCTTAGATATTGCGAGCCTGGCTAAAACAAAATGCATTTCAGTGACTGACCCAATTTTTTCTCCAATAATCTTAAAATCTCCCCAAAATCATAAGAAATTCAGCATCGTCATAATAATATAAGCATGCAAAAGTTCTCAATCTAAACCTATTTTTCCCCCCAAATGATATGTGGGTGTTACCTCTTCAAGATGATGTTAGTGGACGGTCTTGTTTTTAATACCGTTGTTGATCAGGTATTCTGGTCGAAGGAGGTAACTGCATTAAATTTCTAAAACTGAAGGATCCTTGTTTTTAATACCGTTGTTGACCTGCTACTAAATAAGAGATGATTTTCTAGTATCACCGTGAGTCCATGCATAGGAAGGTTGAAGTATCCTTTTATTGTTGTTGTCTTTTCCGCGTTGAATTGAAGTTGAAACC
This sequence comes from Papaver atlanticum, assembly GCA_023531105.1. NCBI lineage: Eukaryota > Viridiplantae > Streptophyta > Magnoliopsida > Ranunculales > Papaveraceae > Papaver > Papaver atlanticum. The sequence continues at coordinate 394,212 of JAJJMB010014260.1, forward strand.
TCCGTTGGCGTCTGGAATGTTGAGCCGTAACTTGGATGTTTTCCGAACTCGTCAGTATTAAGTGAATGAATCTGCATCTTATCCTGACTCTTAGACACATGAGATTATTGTACCCTTTTGGATGTGATGATTGTATGCTTAGAACGTTCATATGGGAGAAATCCTCTGGAGACGTGGAAGGGGGAGAGAAAAATTGAGAAGTGTCATGTTGCCGACGTGGTGCTATAGGTATCTTCAAAGACTATGTTCCCGGAGGCTGTCTTCAGCTATCTTCTGAATCCTTGATTAGTGTAGGGGGTGAGCTACGGTGAAAAGTCCCCTGTCACATTCTTCTTTGGTTACTGAAATTGTATTTTTTGGAGTCCGCTTGGGATGCGCCTTAGCCTAGTCAGGGGTTGTAGGCGCCTACCATATCATAGAGGTGATGATATCCTTGTGATGTGCCCTTGGAGAGTAGAGGACCTCATCAAGGTTATGACTCTTTGGTTGACCATGCTGGAGGTGCTCTTGAAAGTCAGGGGATCTCGTGTAAACTTTCAGTCCCCAAGTGTGGTTCATGTGATCTAATAAATGCAGTTGTTGAAGACGGCACCAAGTGGTGTCACCGCATAGGATGCCAATGCGATGAAAATTGCTATCCAATTGTTAATCTATTTTATTTTTATTTTTTGGATGATAAATATATAGTGATTATTGGTGTTACTTGTTAATTTACAAGAAAATAAACTACATAGCAGGCAAGCGAGCAACAAGCTGCGCCGCAAGCCCCTTTTGAATTGCAAAACCTATCCTCTTAAAAACAAACTCTCTCGAACCGAGGGTCATGACATTACTGTGCATGACTTTCTGAACTCTCTTGAGTAGTCCAACCTCCTCTGGAGCCAAAAAACCGAAAGTATCAAAAGCAAAGGGGATAAAAGCATGTCCATTATCAATACATGCTTTCTCATGCTTTGCTATCTTACCTGAGGCATCCCTCAGTGCTGCTTGGCCAACTGTGAAAGTGCCATGTCCAATACCTACCAACGGAGAAACCCCAGTAAGGTCAACACATGTGTGTTTGCCATTAGCCCATCCGAAAATTCATTCTAATTCACTCTATTTTTTTTAAATTTCGTTTGATCTGATATCTTTTTTTTTTTTTTTTTTTTTTAGTAACTCAATCACTCTAACTCAACCCAGCGGGCGACATCAATATATAAAATTGCAAAAATAAAAATAGAAAGTAATAAGATGATTTTGAGATACGGTGAAGCTACCATGTTATTAATAACACCTGAACTCTGTCCTTTTATGAATAAACTCTGTTTTTGGGTTCCTCAACTCCTACAACCAAGATGTTTTTACCCAATTAGATCCGTTAGTGTTATCCTGAATTGGCACAAGTTTCTAGGCTCCGGAGTTTCAAAAATGCAACTAAAAAGTTTCTCTCATACCCACAAACTTAAACCTAACATTGTACTCAATGTTCTAAAGATGAAATAAAAAACATGAACAAGGAGAAACTCATTTGAGGAAAAGAAAATAAGGAAGGATATTACCGTGTTGCATGAGCATGGGTTACCTCCCAAGAAGTGCTAAGTTTAAAGTCTTCAGCCAGACTATGAAGGAATTAGTCACCTCATAGAACCATATAGCAATAGACGGAACAACTATGGGTCATCTGCATCAAAAAGTATTATCACAGATAAAAGGAATCTGCAATATCCCAAGAAAATGAACAAATAAAGCACACCCTTATCTAGTTTCATGTTTAAGACAACTACATCTAGCTGTGATTCAGCTTCAGGCTCTGTGAAAGGGCCTAGATAAAATATTTTTATGGGATGCATTTCCTCATAGGCAGGATCCGAAGGTTCAGGTTCTGGAGTCTGTAAAAACTCGAATAAGAACTTAGAAGCACATAATAATAACCTGAATAATTGAGGATCCTCAAAGTCAATCATATTTGACTCACACAGTCGTCCATAATAAGAATTGTGGCCATTCTTAAGAAAATGTGTCAATTCTAATCTCCTAAAGTACTTAGGCTTAGTCTCAAAACTTAATAACCGACATATTTGAAACTTATATGTTCCCACATTTGGAAGAAAAATATTTAGTGGGAAAACAAAGTCAATCTGGGTATCATAGCCTGGGTAAACTACATCAACCAGATGATGGGTTTCTAATAACTGAACTTCTTTTTGGACATCATTAGGTTCAGGAAAATGTGTATGAAGATAATCTTTTTAAATAGTTAAGGCACATATGTCAAGTACCAAGTGAAGGAACTTTCTAAGAGTTAAAGGTAAGGAGAAAGGAGAATGATAATCACCCCCAAACTTAGAGTTTTGGGTGTCTCTAGATAGACTAGATACAATTTCTCTACTTTCTAGATCACCGGAATCCTGAAAATGGTTACTTGCTTCTTCTAAATTATAATTAGGTGATATATCCTCACTCGTATTTAAAATCTCTACGAGTTCATCTTCTTTTTCTAAGACTATTGTTTCTAAATCGTTGGATTCTAAAACAATATTCTTAGGATAAACCCGTTCCTCTAAATCATCATCAGCTTCGTAATCAAAAGGAAATAATACATCATCTAATGAAGTGTTATCTCTAGTCAAATCTTCTTCCTTTAGAATAGGTGAATAATCATTGAAATTATTTGGATTTGAACCAGAAATAACATTATTTTCATAAAGCTCAATTGGAGTAACAAATTCATGACTACTACGCCTGCATATTTCAGATTTTTCATCAGCACTATGCTCATCATAATCATCATTATAATAACGTGAAAATGATTGAACCTCATTTAAAGTAATGTCTTCAAGTCTAACCTCATCACTCTGATTAGGTGAATAGTAACTATCCTCATTTTCAAGGGTGAAACTGGGAATACCGTACTGATCATAAAAATTATTTTGAGCAATTCTTTTCTGAGTTTCTAACACAAACCTTTGAGTCGACTCAACTGTCTTCCTGATGGTATCTTGTAAAGAAGGTTCACTCATGGTTATAGTTCTTTCGTCCATGACTAAGTTATTCATCTCAGCTAACTTATATGTCGACTCAACTAAATCCCTGATGTTCTGTTGTAGAGGAGAAACATAAGGATCTTCCTCATATGACCGGTGCGTGTGTGGATAGTAATTGGGCTCACTATGGTATGAACCATAACCTTCAAAAGGTTGGTTCTCACCGTTATTCACATTATGGTCATAAAAAGAATAATGTCCAAGTTTTTCAGGCGAATATTCATTGTATTGGCTATTATATTACCAATTCGACATTTTTTGTGTACGTGCAAATGAAAATACTAGGGTTGAATATTTTGGGTAGGACGGGGTTACCTTTAGCAAAATATACCTACATTCAGAGACTGGTCAAAGGTTCGAGGCTAAGGCTTGTGGTGTTTCGGATGATAACGCCCAGAGGGTTCACCGTACTAAACCAAGTTTTTTCCTACTAATTGGTGCCATACGATGCAATAACGATGTGCACGTGCACGTTTGTGTTTGTGTTAGTATTTATAATATATATATAAATACAAAAAAGAAATAAAGTATAAAAGACCAAAAAAAAACTAACAAAAAAAAGTAATTTTTTTTTTGGGATTTTCAGGCTTTTTTATACACAAATCCAACTTTCCACTTTTAACTTCAAACAAAACCTGCGCACCAAAAACAAAAATATCCAAAGTTACCCTTAAAAAAAAAATCGACTAAAAGTCGGTAGAATCGTACAAAACTTTGGTTGGTAACCTAGCAACAAGCTGAGCATCAACACCTTTTTGAATAACAACCCCTAATCTATAAAAAAATAAATTTACCTACACCACTACTGACATCATTACTGACTAGACAGTTCTTCAATCTCTTAAAAAAACACAAAGTATCCTCACCTAGTTCCCCCAACGTGGTAAAGGCTAGGACACCCAAACCATAACCATGCGAAACACATTGATCTAAGTATTTATTACGTTTTCGCAATACAACATTGGAAATGGCTTGGCCCGGGACGAAAGCACGAACACCTTCACCCGTGAAAGGTGAGACTCCTGTAACATCTTGACCATTTATCCCAATTAAGAACAAGGATGTCAGCAGGGCGCAGATCTCTATTATCATCAGACAAAAACCCAAGGGCGGCTTCTGTACGAGAGGGCACGCAAGCTTTGTAACAGATGTCAACGATTACGTCACGTACCAGGTTATGCCGAAACTTGAGCCCCACATCCTTGGCACAATGAAGAGCGTGATCCCCAAAAATATCCATGGGTCTACTACATCTTGAACATAGTCCACCTTCAAAAAATATGGGGATACCAAGGCGGTAGAAAACTACGGCTCTAAACTGTCTTGGTCCAAGGCATTGATTCAGTCCGCTTATTGGTACGGCCAACAGGTAATCTTGAGCATGCTTAATAGGATTGCACTGCCACAAAATGGAATTTCTTGCAGACATAGAGAATTGGTTTGGGATTTGCTTCTTAACTGTGTCGAAATAAGTGACTGCCAGGGAATGAAAAGAAATAAAAATCTAATAATAAAAATCTAAAAGCAAATCTAAAACCTAACCTAAAAACAAGTCCGCATCGGCGGCGCCAAAAATTGATGTGTTGTAGAAAAGGTAAATAAAGTATCGTTCACTTGGACTTGTGAGGATTATAGTTTAAGACCTAATTATACTTTAACTAGAATATATATATATATATATATATAAGGTGATAATAATATGGAGAGAAACTGGGATTCAGAATTCCACCGTTAATCAAAATCGAGCAATGTATACAATAATTCTTAATAACTATAGCTCTTTTGTGGACTCTATTTCTTTGCCAAAGGTTGATTTCAAAAATACTAATTGTAAATTATGAGCATGATGCATCAAAAGCACTAAGACTAAGCATATATCATCAAATAAGATCACACTAATTAATGAAAATGATAAATCAATCAAATATAAGTGCGAAACGTCATAAAGAATCAATCATAGTTATCAAACAATGTAAATAAGCCCTCCTCCATCGTCCCAAATTGAGGTTTAGCTCGTGATGTCAAACACTCTCTCAAATATGAATACATGACTCAGAAGTGCTTGAAAAAAAAGAAAATACAAGAAAAGGAATAAAATAACGATCTGCAATGTTTATAACCATTGCAGAATCACTGTTACAATATAATATGACAGTTGCAGAAACGTTGTGTTGTTGTATTTGCGACATTTTTTGCAGCTTAATGTTCTTGATGATCTTCTTCCCCACATGATGCTGCTGCAACTCTCTGCAACGATTTGTTTCTTCACTACAACCTCCCAAAAATCCCCCAAACTCTCGATAATCTTTTATGACCCCCAAACAATCTTTAAATACTAGACAAGGCCATCAAATCTTCAAAATTATTTTGCAATTACTCTTTTTCCTTTTTATGGTAGTCGCGAGAATAGTTACCATTTTTTCCTCCTCCACGCGTTTGCAGTTGTCCAACCTTCCTTATTTATTTCCTCATGCTCCAAATTACAACTTAAGTCCTCAAACATGTGCAGTTCACGTCTCTTTCTCACACTATCCCGTGAATATTTTGTCCCGGGAATATACTCTCATGTTTCTTTCCAATCGGTGATATAACCCAATTTACTCGATCCAACCACCCATTATAAGCATGTTTAACCAAAAAAAATCCAGTCCAAGATATTTCAGCGAATGAATCTCTCCAGAATCCTCCAAAAATCAAAACCTAAAATTGAACTTCGCTGCCATTGTTTTCCCGCCAATTTCCAGATTCAAAGGGGAAAGAAGATGGGTACCCCTTATCCGTTGATGGTGTCCTTTTAGTACTTATATTGGGGGTGCAAATACTAATTTCTTGGGTGTAAATAGTAATTTTATTGAGTGCCTTTATCAACTCCTCTGGGTGCCTTAACACTTTTTCGTGGTGCCTTTAGTAATTTTCTCCTGAGGTTCGAATACCACTTTTCGAGCAACTTTTTCCACCAAAGCTTATTTCTCCAAAAACATCTACAAAGACATAAAATACCATAATAAGTACAAAAATGAACACTAACAAAACAGATATTTGAGACCAAATCAGACACAAAAATGTGTCTATCACGGTATGAGACAAATGTTCAGGAGGACTTAGTTGTCATTCACAAAAAAATGAAGAAACCTTGTGCGGTTTCTGAGCATCGTGGTATATGATATATGCTCTGGAAAAACCGAAGAAGTTTGTCCATAATAGTTTTTTTTTTTTGGAGTTCAAGGAAAAATTATATAAAGGGGGTAATAATGTAACATATGCATATTCCGGAGGAAGCATGAGCAAAGATACGTCATTGAATATATTGAAGCTTCATCTTGAGCTTGTGAAGCTTACTCCATGAAGCGACATTTACCTATGTTGCTTACTTGTGGATGCATTGTGATGTTTACGACATCAGCATGCTTTTCCTTTAGTCGAGGATGCGATATTTACCCATGTTTCTTACTAATGTAAGCATTAATAATGACATGATTATTGATGTGATGCTTCCTATCACTTTCCTTATATCCCTTACTCAAGGAAGCATCACGAACGATGCTTGTCGTGAAAGCAGATGGTACTTGACCTATGCGAACATGTTCCGGAGACTTATTTGTAAATATGTCAATAATACATATATATATATATATATACATACATGAAGGAGATGTTGGTTGGTTGAAAATCGAGTATGCTCCCAAGAAAGCATCATTGTTTGTATGTCCCTTTCCCGAGGAAGTATATATTGCGAAGGCACTATTGAGTTGTGATGCTTACTCAACGAAGCAACACTGACCGATTATAGCTTCCTCAATGAAGCATCACATAATACTTTTGGCGAAAGTAGGTGGCACTTGGTACATGTCCATCATCTCCCGTTTTATAGTAATAGAAAAATGTCAATAAGACATATTTAGGGAAGGGGTGCTTTTGACAAAATGACATGTTTTCTTATTTAATTGTATCTTTTTTCAATCATAAAAATCATTGAAGTTTTGTTAATACAAAAGTAAAGATATATCAAATGTGATTTACACTCTACCGAACTTTAACTATAAATAACGCGTCAACTGGACCTAACATCATAAAAACGATAGAGTATAAGATTCTTAATTATATCTATAAAACTTTCCAACTGACGAAGCATGATGATAGACCTTATTGGAAAATCTTAAATACTAAGGCATAGCCTAAAACCCACTTTAAGCTTAGTCACAACAATACTTAACGAGACCTTTTGTGATCCTGCTTAGAACATAAATTATCATGCTTATCAATAAAAATTAAACAAACCGTTGGACTGTAGTAACAAACTTATTACAAAAATAAATAAATAAATAAATATATTATTTTAAATTTACATATGAAACAAATTTTTAAAAATCTAACCCAAATTTAAGTTTGACGAACTTATAACAAAAAAGATTACCGTATTGTAAATCCTAATTGCAAAATGTTAACAATGCGCTTTTCACAAAGTCTTCAATGTTAACAAACTTTTATATACGCATTACATCAATAAATTATCACTAACACCACTTGCTAAATGGACTAATAACATTTTAATCAATATGCTTTTTACAAAGTCCTAAATGTTAACAAGATTTTATATATGCATTACATCAATATGTTCTCACTAACACTCTAACATAACTTTCTTACTTGACCCCTAAGTATAAGGCATTAACCCACGGTTCTAATTAATCAACCCAAAAGACTAGGACTACGAAAGGCATAATCTGACCACCACATAGCCGCATGTATATTTATGTCACATGTATCTTCACTCTTGAATATTTCTACTAACATGTGTTTTTATTATAAAAAAGTTAATTCACTTATGGAAATAAGTTATTTCACTTGTGTTCGAGTGAGAAGTTTTGGCTTAATCGTATATTTTACCATTACAAGGTTATTTAAAGTTTTAAAAAAAAAAACATAAAAATGATCTGGCCAATCGTTATATGTTGAATTGAGAATGTTTACCAACAATATATATATATATAGTTTCATTTCATTAAGATGTACCATCACTAAGCAAATGCTCAAAATATCTATTAATGGGTTAATAACTATTTGGTTAAATGAAGTATAATAAAATTATTATTATTTTAACTTTCCCGTTAATTTAATTAAAGCATTGATTTCTTCTTTTAGTTTTTCTTATAATTACCTTTTTAGGTTATTTACCTAGCATCGCATCTTAGATAGTAGATGATACCGTGGAAGCAGTTCAACGTGCTATTTATGAAATTCACCTCCAAAAATGAGTTCAAACCAGTACCTTATAGGTGAAAAACGTCGAATTGCAAGGGAACACATCAAGGAAAAAAGGCTGCTTGGTCAACACAACGAGTACCATAGATTATATCACTTTGATCATCAGATCTGATCCTCTGTCTGGTTCGTGAAGTTGGTAATCCCATTAAGATTATTCCAGGATCCACACATGTTTCCCCTAATCCACCCATTTATCACTTGTACTACTATGGAAATTATTCCACTAACCTCTTAGTGAAAAGGGATATTTGGTTACCCCCTAGCCAATCCCAATTCCTTCTAATCGATCCATCTCTTGCAAAACTAGTAAAACATGAACAAAGTTTTGATCCAACTCTCAACATTGTTGATTCAGATGCTTAGTTCTCAGATGGGTTCCACAGCGGTTGCAGATATAAAAAACAAGTCGCAGCAGGATACAACTTATGAAACATAAATCGATAATCGGACGACAAACGAATGGAGGAGTCCCTAAGGGATAAAAAAATGTCTATTTGTCCGTCACATTTTATGTACAAAAAAACAAAAACAAAAAAATGTTAATTTCTGGAGTTTTTTTTTTTTTTTTTGAGACGATTGATTAAATTGATGACAAAAATCAATCTTATACCATCAAACAAGCATATTTTTAGTTTAAACTTCTTTATAAGATCATTAGATCGATCGAATGATTCAGACTCTTAAACAGATATTTGTTTTTTGAAAAATAGTGCTCTTTAACTGTTGGGTTAATAAGATGAAATATCGGGTTGGTTAAAACAATTTCAGACCCGTAAACAAATAATACGACCCATGTCCAATTTTTAAGGTTGATAAAACCCAGTTTTGTAATCGTTCAATTCAATTCATATTCCTTTCTTTTCTTCTTCTTCCCCAGTGGTTAAATGGTGGTAGTAGTGCGAGTAACATTGTGGTTTTTAAAGAAGAAGAGTTATTTGATGAAGAAGATCATATTGATTTACAAATTAAAGTCGGAGGTTTTGAGATTTTGTTTGTTGAAATGCAACAAAAGGAACCCATGGAGTACATATGATCATTTTTGATAAGGTATGATTGAAAATAGATTTATGATTGTTAGTTAAAACACAATCTGGCTTTCGTCTACACTGTGTCAATTTTGATATCTTTGTGTGCAAAGGAGAGTATAAAAGTTTGGGTTTATATATTTATTGTATGCGAATACAATGTAGATGTGGCAGCAGGGACGGAACCGAGACTCAAATGAAATGGGGTCAAACAAATTTTTCCATACGAAGTTTACACTAAACCCAATTATCAATCAAATTTTCAATCCTATCATGCAAACTTTGCACCCACAACACTTTAAAATAACCAAGGCACCAAGCCTATTTTCAATGAAATTCACAATCTTGTGGGGCCAATAGACCCCACAAACACCCTTTGCCTTCGTCCGTGTGTGATAGTAAGGGATTAGTTGGGTTATATTAATGTTTGCAAGCTATTTGTTGTTAGTTCTAAGACAAATCACCTCCACCTCCTTCATTTCCAGCAACACCGTTACAAATCGTAACATTGGACCAATTTGGATTTCAGTTTATACAATTTTCGAGTTTAATTATTTTTCCCAATTCAGATATAAATTTGAAATCATCTAGTAATTTTAATTTGGTAGATGTGTCGGGGTGGCATTTTAACGCTTATTGGTTTCCTGACATTACCTATTAGGATTACGCACCCAATTCCTTATGGATTAAAGTCATTTTTACCCAGTTACGATTATGGATATATGACTGCATACTGCATAGATAGTTCTCGCAACAACTCTTTGTCCCAATAATGCATACTTATCTAAAGAAACGAGAAGTGTGTTTGTAACTTAATTAAACGAGAAGTGTGTCAGTTGAGATATTAACTCTCCCTGTTCGTCGGCCTCCCACCGCGTGAAGTCATCTAGTAGTATAATCCTAACTTCACATATGAGTTTAATTAATATTATCTACTTATGATCATTGGATAAACCAATCCTAAAGGTTAGATCCGAATTCTGCTAAATCAAAAGTCACAAAATCCTAAGAGATAACCAAATTTGAGAACAAAACGTTAAGGTTAACAAAAACCGAAAGTAAATCTCATAAACGGAAGCAAAGCAAAGAGATATTAAATCGGAACAAGCAATGCAATCGTAACTATCAAAAGAATGACATAAACCCGTATGGATAAAACCTAATATAATTGCAAGTAGACCAACTTAATGATCCTTGTCAATATATGTAGACAGTTTATATTTGTATCTCTTTACAATCATAAAGTTTAGACAATAGAGTTTGTGAACCTGATTACTTAGAAGAGTACATATACGATATCAAAAATCAATATCCAAGTTCAATATAGTCGTATGGAAATACGAATTCTGCCAAGTATGAAACTTGTTATCTATCTTTCGAAATACGAATTCTACAAGAATGAGTCTCGCAATCGATTATAGTTAATATGGATATATCTACTAGAATTGATTTCGTACTACTTATTTATTGCAGAATCATCTTCCAAACTTGGAGCTTCATGTTGATTGGCATGAGATATGACTCCCAATTTACATGGCACTGATCAATGTAGTTTGGACACCAGAAACTACTCCCAAATAATAACTAAATCGGAGTTCTGCCAAGTAACTAAGACAAAACCATCGTTCTTGACCTCTTGCTTGTTTTGATTTTTCTTTTTCATGCTCTTATTTTTCTTCCCTTGGAATGAGGAGTGTCTTCATCAAAACATGCATTCGTACAATAAACATTAGACATTTGTGAAACCTTTCAAATGGATATAAGATCATCTAATTTGGATGAGTAGAATATACCACTTAGCTATTGACTGTGAACATGTATGATATTGTGCTATGAATACTATGTGAGCCTACTGGCTATTTTCTTAGAGTGGATCGATGTGGGTTTAATAGTGATTATATGTTAATTGATTAGTTATTTGGATACGGGTAGATTGATATTGGATATTGATTTTTGAGATCGTCCAAGTACTTTTCTAAACAATCAGGTTCAAGGACTCTATTGTCTAAACTTTCTTATTGTGCAGACATAGAGATATAAAATCTATACACATATTGTCAAGGATCGTTAAGTTGGTCTACTTGTAATTCTATTAGGTTTTGTCCATACAAGTTTTGTTCAAGATTGTAATCAACAAAGATAATAACGCACTTATTTGCTTTAACTTTAATTATAAAAAAAATTATAATGAGAAAATAAAAGTAGAGCAAACATAATAATATTCTGTTAACGAAGATAAACCCGAGACGTAGTCCATCCTAAACATATACTGATTTAAGTTGTGACACCACTTGCTTACTATCAGACTAGATGTAATAAACAAAGTATACCCTCAAAGTAACCCTGCCTCAGTTACATTCAAGCACATGTAAAACTCCGAGCATAATCTCGATTCTTTTAAAAAAAAATCCCTTGTAAACCTTCTAGAAAAAAGCCAGTTTTATTTAGAAGATGCTTTATAGTGCTTCATGAATACTAGTGCTACCCCGCCTCTAATAACATATGTATTTTGATTTTCTTAATATATGTTCAATCAGGGTAATGGAAAATTATTATATTTGAGGGATCTTTAGGTAAAATGATGTCAAGTAAATCTCAAACAATTAAGGCTTAATCTCTTCAAAATGTTATAGAGCTTCCTAATTGATTTTACCTCACAAGATATATCTAAATCAAGTTTAGATTATAGAACTAACAAGGTCAGATATGAATAATTTCTTGTAGTTTCTATCAATATTATTCTAATCAGTAATTCTTGAATGATCATAGTAGAAGAGACAGACCTTTAGAATAAACAAGAACTACGAGATCAAGATAAGTTTCTGAATAACAAAAATCTATTAGGTTAGTCTGATCGGGATTCACAAATCCCAAGTGAAGTCTTCAAAGTCGTAACTTAAATCTATATCTTGAGGAAACTTAGGTCTATAAAGAATGACTCTCGCAGCAACAATATGTACATCATGCATGGATTGAGAATCTTAGTTGTAGATATTTTTCTATTTATAATGCTGAATAACGCTAGGTTTCCTAAAGTTCAACTCAACTATTACTTGCGTATCATGTTCATGTTTACAAATTCCTTACTCCCAAGCAAATAATGTAATCCATGTAAGCATGTGTGAATCTTTCCCTGTATTACATAAAAGAATTTGCACCCCGCGTATTTGTCAATTAAGAACCGTAAACAAAATAGCCCACCGGTATAGTCAGTGAACCATCAAGAAAAGTTGGAGTCAGTAACACCCAAAATCCGGTACAGTCCAGGAACTGAAAAACTTAGTTTACGAAATCGAGATGTTGTAGTAGTTCAGGAACATATACCTGAAAGTGCATGGTTCGCAAGCTAAGAAACCCAGTTTACGAACTCAGTACAAATTCACGAGTTCAGGAACATCGTGAAAAATGTACAGTTCGCGGAGTAGAAAAAAATCAGTTTGCGAACTATGTCGTAATTTGAATTTCAGCAACATCAAGTTTTATACGCAGTTCGCGAACTAACATTTTCAGTTTGGGAACTCCAATGCAACTTGATGTCTTAAGGATTTTCTTTTGTACACATAATATGTTAAACAAAAATAATGTTCTTAACCTCAAATACAATAAATCTTATGAATATCCAATGCTTGAGTTTGTGTTTCGAGACCAGTCAGGTACAAGCTTGAACTCGAAACTTCTTCTTTGTAACTCATAATATACTAAACCGACACGACATTTCCTCAAAGAGAATGGTAGAAATAATAAGTAAATAAGATAATCAGTCTTCACATATATTTGTTGATGATGTACTTGCTGATATCTTCATGTTCTTCAGTCTTCAATCTTAAAGGGTATTTAATAATTTCTAATACTCAACTACCTAAATCAAATCCTAGTCCGAGACTGATTTAGTAGACAAAAAATAAATAAAATAATAGTTTTCTAGCAAAAAGCACTTGAAGACTATGTTAGAGCACCCACTAACTTTGAGCTAGATCTTTGAAGCAAAAGTATACCCTGCTGATACTTCCCTCTAACGTACATTCTCAGAAAAATAAGGACACCACTTGGCATGGAAGTGTATATATGGCATTGTGGGTTTCATACGACAGTACAGTTTTTGGATGCTTGAAATATATTCCAACTTGGAAAGATAACTAGACATTTGGTTTTTACTGTTCATGAACCTCCAAAACCAACAAACTTTCACATTGCAACTGACCAATATAATCAATGCAGTTAATATCGACCATATTTGTCAGATAATATCGGTATATCGTGCATCGGCCTTTATCTGAGATGATACACAATATATCGGCGATATACGAATATTTCGATTATTATCGGCCATGTCGATCGTCGTACCAGAGGATAAAATCGAGAAGAATAATAAACTCTCATACAAATTCAATGTTTAGGGATGTTAGGTTATCAAGTAAATATCGGTTTAATTGATGTTTTTATACTTTAGATGCTCTATATTAAAACTCCCGAGTAATGCAATATACAAATACTTGTAAATTATAAAATTACAGGGTTAGTTGTATATCGAACATTATATCCGATATAATCCTCTATGTAAGTGTATCTCGTCTCGCTGATACGAGTCTGATACACGATAGTAACTACTTTGAATATAACAAAGTAACTGATCTTTTAGATTCAGATACCAAATCTTGGAAAAATGGGGTGATTCGGCGGATTTTTCCTCTTGATAATGCTGACAAGATTATGATAATGAGAATTCCAATTATTGCATAAGATAAACTAATTTGGACACTGAAAAGAAATCGATAGTTTTCAATTAAGTCTACTTATAACAAATTGGTGGATGTTAAATACAATAACTATGTTACTTATGGTGCATATGTGGTTAAGTTCTGGAACTCACTTCGGGATTTAAATACTCTCCCAAAAAATCAAGAATTTCCTATGGAAATGTATGTGTGATATAGTTCCCTAACTTAAAATATTGGTAAGCGTGGATACCATATTCCCTATATCCTCCCAAGCCCAAATAGCTAGTATCATGTAAAGGCGTCAAGCCGAAGTCCAAGTCCATGAGTACTCTAGAATGTACGTAACCTACCTAATGTACCTCTTAAGGAGCACTCGATCATGAGGACATGCTCAATCAATTCTACAAATATGTAATCTTAGCCTCAAACCTAAGAGTCTCATCTTAGCTTCTCCAAGATCTCACCTTGATTCTGTCAAGGACCTCAACTTGAAGATTCTATCAATGAAGTGCAAGTTCTCTCTCTAGTGTCTTTTGCTTATGTTCTTAGCTTACTAGTGAGCTTATGTCTACTTGGGTGTAGTAGTTAGCTTTTAAACAACTACAATAAGATTAATAGGATATGGTGAAGACCTATGTAAGAAGTGTAATCAAGCAAGTGAGACTATAAAACACATCTTGTGGAACTATCCCTGGTGCCTAAAGAATTATGGAATGATGTGATACTACACTGCTTGAGTGGATAATAAGTTGGTTTTTGCAAAAGAGTGTTTTTTTAAAATGAAAAACACAATTCGAGAGATCTTGAAAGCTAGGTTCAGATGTATTTCAAGACCTCAATCTTAAACCAAACATTGTCGAAGTTATAAGAAGTATCTGAAACCTAAATACTTCAACCGGAAACATGATGAAAAGAAGTAACAAGCCAGTCAATTATGGCCCTAGTGGACTTGAAATCTATCTCAACTAGAAACCACTTCATATCTGTTTATATTCTATTTTTTGCGATGCATCTTATAAAAATTCATATTACCAAACTAAAATTAGACTAATTCTTCGTAATTTTGCAGGTCTTCCAGGTCGACATTAAAAAGCAAGGTGCATACATGCCACTGGATGTCTAAATGCAGAACAGATCGAATGTGAAGAACCGTAGAAAGCTATACAGTGGGCAGTAGAGGTACGACTACAGTGAATATGGTTTGAACTTGATGCAAAACTTATTGAGTGGGCTAGAGAAATCGGACCCAATGGGAGCATCGACACTACTTCGGTCGTCGTAGACTTGTAGTCGTCTCCATCATGAGAACGTATAAAAATGGCAATGAACAGAATGACCACCACTTAGTTTCTCCACGTCACACTACAGCAAGCAAAACCAATAACAAAAAGCCACGTGCACTTTATAACTCCACATCCGTCAGATCGTCCACGCTGGCAAAATCCAAGCTACCACAGACAGTCTAGGTGGAATTCAAGTTCTGGTTAGATCTCCTTAAAGAGATCTGGTACATAATTAGACAAGAACTGGAACTGAAGAAATCAATCCATTAGATCATAACACAGTCGCGAGTGAGCAGACCAAAAACCCTTGTGTATTGAGAGTTGCTTCAGGATGAGGAAGTGGACGATTACTTCCGCTCTGCTACTCTTAATTCTTCTCTCTATAGTTCCAGATCAAGGTTAGTAGGGTTTTGATTTCTTGATTCCGCATTTCATTTTTTTAATTTTGATGTTTCAGCTCGTCATATTGTCTCTTTAGATTCGATTTTGTAGTTAGATATTAGGTTTAATTAGATGTGGCGTTTTGATTTTAATTCCCGCATATAGAGTGATGGAATCAAGTTAGAGATTACTGTACTTAATTGTGTATCACTTTGGATCTCGATCTGTATTTTTGTCTGATGGGACTAGATTAATGTATTTTGTTTAATCCGGTTTTAGTTAGACTACTAGTTTAAGGTTACTGTTACTTGGATCGCATGATTGTCACTAAAGTATCTTTGTTTTAGTTATTGCTGTTGAGAACGAATAAGATTGAATTTATTGATTGTATAAAGTATATACATATACTGATTGAAGTTGAAATGACGTTTGAATTATAACAGGACGAAAGAACCAAGCTAATGCTGAAGAAAGTGAATCAGATAACTTAGTTGATCCACCAAAGATTGAAGATAAGCTTGGTGCTGTTCCTCATGGATTATCTACTGATTCAGATGTTGTTAAGAGGTGTGTTTAGTTTTTGTTTGTTTTCATTCTATTGCGTATTCGGTAATCATTAGAACATTGTTTAATTGGTGTTTGAATATGGTGGTTTTGAACCAGGGAGTCAGAATCAATGTCAAGGAAAACTCTTAGAAAATCCGCAGAGAAGTTTGAGTTCCAGGCTGAGGTTTCTCGGCTTATGGATATCATTATCAACTCTCTTTACAGTAACAAAGATATCTTCTTGAGGGAGCTAATTTCCAATGCTTCTGATGTAAGTAATTGTTTGCTATTTAGACTTTGGTTTAATAAATGATTTTGAAGTTGTGGTGCAGTTGTATCTAATATCGAACTTTGCTTTGATTCTCAGGCATTGGATAAGATTAGGTTCCTTGCTCTTACTGATAAGGAAATTCTAGGAGAAGGTGATGATACAAAGCTCGAGATTCTGGTGAGTAATTCTTTTAGTGAAGTTTATACAAGTGTAGATTCCGTGGCTTGTATGAGCTGATAACCATCTTTTTCTGCCGTAAATAAAAGTAATTTTGGTTTTGTTAATCTGCAGTTGAAATTAGACAAGGAAAAGAAAATCCTGTCAATCCGTGACCGTGGTATAGGAATGACAAAGGAAGATCTTATTAAGAACTTGGGAACTATTGCAAAATCTGGAACTTCTGGTATTTTTTTCTACATATGGGACTTCTTATTTACATTTCCCTCCCCTTTGTTAAATGAATGGTGAATAACTATAGGTAATATTGGTTTCTATACAGCTTTTGTGGAGAAAATGCAGACAAGTGGTGACCTCAATCTAATTGGGCAATTTGGAGTTGGGTTTTACTCCGTGTATCTTGTTGCCGATTATGTTGAAGTCATTAGCAAACATAATGATGACAAACAGTAGGTGTTTCAGATTATTGCATTGCTAGATATCTTTCATGATCTAGTTAAAATTATCTCAAATACAATCTTGTAATACGAGTTTCTCTTTTTGGTTTCAGGTACGTATGGGAGTCTAAGGCTGATGGAGCATTTGCTATTTCTGAGGATGAATGGAATGAACCACTAGGACGAGGAACTGAGATTAGGTTGCATCTTAGAGAGGAGGCTGGGGAGTACTTGGAGGAAGATAAACTAAAAGTGAGCACTTGAATTTTATGTATAATTCTGTTGGGTATTTTCTTGCCAGCCCCTTAGCGTGCCAACGAGAACATTTCCTCCACCTTTTAGTTTCTATGATCTAATTGGTTTCCTGCGCATGTGCATTCCATTACAGGATTTGGTGAAAAAATATTCTGAATTCATCAACTTCCCCATTTCTATCTGGTCAACCAAGGAAGTGGATGTTGAAGTTCCCGCAGATGAAGATGACAGCGAAGATGAATCACGTACGTACTTGCACATTTAACCTTTAGTCGATGCTAACACATGAACTCCACTCACATGGTTTTACTCTTGCAAACAGCTGAAAAGAGTTCCATAGAGGATGAAGAAGTAGAGGAAGATGGTGAGAAAAAACCAAAGACAAAGACAGTGAAGGAGACAACTTCTGAGTGGGAAGTCCTCAATGACGTTAAAGCCATATGGTTACGCAGTCCTAAGGAGGTGACTGATGAAGAGTACTCAAAATTCTACCACTCCCTCGCCAAGGTAAATTGTTATTCAAACCTCTTCAAGTTACTTGCTAGAGCTGAACTGGTCTTTCACTATAAATTGCTGACTCAAATGTGAATTATGGTTTTCTTAACAGGATTTTAGTGAGGACAAGCCTATGTCTTGGAGTCATTTTACTGCTGAAGGTGATGTTGAATTCAAGGCTGTTCTTTTTGTTCCTCCAAAGGCTCCTCATGATCTGTACGAGAGTTACTACAATGCTAACAAGTCCAACTTGAAGTTATACGTCAGACGTGTCTTCATCTCAGATGAATTCGATGATCTTCTGCCCAAGTACCTTAACTTTTTGATGGTAACTAATTTCCCCCCCTTAAAGGAGGCATAGCCGCAAAGAATTGAATTGCAAGTTTTGCTACATGGCTAAAGACTGAACATCACTTTTCTTGGTATTTTATGCAGGGTCTTGTGGATTCAGACACTTTACCACTTAATGTATCACGTGAAATGCTTCAACAACACAACAGTCTAAAGACAATTAAGAAGAAACTTATCCGTAAAGCTCTTGATATGATTCGTCGGATCGCTGAAGAGGATCCTGACGAGTCGAGTGAAAAGGACAACACTGGTATGTTAAGCAACTGATAGAAATAACAGAACCTAGGTTTTACTTCCCATGTTGATAGGAACTATTGAAGTTCTCTGTTTCGTATGACCTGCCTGTCAGTACACCCTCTAAAAGCAAGTCTACTCATTGCAATCCAGAGTCTTTATGTTTTCTTTGGCCAAACGTTTTTTTTCTTTTCTTCTAATGCCCGTAATCCAGATTCTTGTTTATATTATACATGTTCTGTTATTTTGTTTGGTTTTGTTTTATCTTTAATTAATATATGCATGGTTGGAACAGATGCCGAGAAGACTAACGATAACGACGAGAAGAAGGGTCAATACACTAAGTTCTGGAATGAGTTTGGAAAGTCTATCAAACTTGGTATTATTGAGGATGCTGCTAACAGAGGTCGCCTTGCTAAGCTTCTTAGATTCGAAAGGTCTGAATTTTTCCATTTCAATCTAAATTGTAGTTTATGTTTATGAAATACTATTTTATGTATTTCTCAAGGGCCTTCCTTAGGAAGTGAAGAAGTAATCGAGATTACTCTTTTACTATGGTATGCTTATTAGTGTGATCCATGCCTTTCTCTTTTACAGTTCAAAGTCTGATGGCAAGCTAGTATCATTGGATCAATACATCAAAAGAATGAAAACAGGGCAGAAGGATATCTTTTACATTACAGGAACCAGCAAGGAACAGTTAGAGAAATCCCCATTCCTTGAGAGGCTTACAAAGAAAAATTATGAGGTATATTATATATTAGGCAGTCCATTTCCTTTTTCATGCTTCCTTGTAATTAGGAAGTATCCAAAGTTGTTAATTGGATTTTATCTTTATAAATACTAACTTATTGAAGAAACTGGAAAATTTCACGGATCATTTCCAATATCTATTTTCCAGGTTATTTTCTTCACAGATCCTGTGGATGAATACCTCATGCAGTACTTGATGGACTACGAAGACCATAAATTCCAAAATGTGTCCAAGGAGGGTTTGAAGATTGGTAAGGACTCCAAGGACAAAGAGCTTAAGGATTCATTCAAGGATCTGACCAAGTGGTGGAAGGATGCCCTCGTTACTGAGAATGTGGATTCCGTGAAGCTCAGTAACCGTTTGGCCGACAGTCCATGTGTTGTAGTGACATCAAAGTTCGGATGGAGTGCAAACATGGAGAGAATAATGCAATCACAGACTTTATCAGATGCTAGCAAGCAGGCATACATGCGTGGCAAGAGAGTACTTGAAATCAACCCAAGGCACCCAATCATCAAGGAGCTTCAGGAGAGAGTAGCAAAGGATCCCGAGGTACTAGTTGAAATTAATTCGATATTGTTACTGATTGATTGCTGTGTTACACATCCATGCAGTTCTTCATTTTATATTTATATTTTTTTAACATAGTGATATATGGCTAGGAAATCAAAATGATTTTCCTTTTTTTTTTAATTTTGTATATTGATCTACTTTGCTTTTGTTGTACAGGACGCAAGCGTAAAGCAAACTGCACGTCTTATGTACCAAACAGCTCTCATGGAGAGCGGGTTCATGCTTAGCGACCCCAAGGATTTTGCTTCCAGCATCTACAGTTCAGTGAGATCAAGCCTGAATATTAGTCCAGATGCTTCGGTTGAAGAAGAAGATGATTTAGAAGAGACTGAGGTTGAAACCGAAAGTAAATCAGACACCAAAGACAACAAAGGAAAAGATGATGTAGAAGATGACAGTGAATCTGCATACAAGGATGAGCTCTAGATTTGCTACTGGGTAGTATTAATCCTTTCTTTCTCAAAAGAGATCGTTTATTTTTGCAGGCACTACTTGCAACTCTGTTAGGATAGAAACCAACCACAAACCATGCGTCCTGCCTTTCTGCTCATTTGCTGAACCCAGAAAAATATGGATGAGCTTAGGTTACTGTAATTTTGTAGTGCCAGATTTTTTTTGGGGGGTCCGTTTGGGTTTTATGTAGTAACTTGTAGTTAATCCCAAGTTAATAGAGATTATTCTGCAGGTATTTAATCCACTCAAATCAGCTCTAGTTTTCAATATTAACTTGCCGTTGACCCTTCTTTCTTTCTTGAAGTTGGACATACCTACATATCGAATGACCTATTGTGTGAATAACGTTCTTATCATGTGAGGCATACCTACCTATCGAATAACGGTAGTGTTGGTTGAAGCACCAACGAAGGATGGGTGAACTGATTCAGGCGTGGAAGCCAGTCTCTATTATTGGTGGGAACAAAATACGTTTTGAAACTTGATTTTTTCTTGATCATTCTGAAACAAAACATGTCTGTAGTTCTGCGACGAAAGAAGGCAGGCTAATTTGCCAAAGTTATCACTGGTGGACCCAACAGCACGCCGATGCTTTCCACTAATATGCACTAGTGGAAATTGAAATACTAAAGTTAATGTCCCTTTTGTCTAGCTTTTGACATTGCGGACTAACCTTTTTTTGAATACATGTCTCGAAGAACCTGACCATTTTAAACAAAGTCCATGGTTTAGAGGGATCAAAATTGCAACTTAAAGATTCCAAGATATCTCCAAAATATCTCCATGCCAGTATCCGTTGGAGATGAGAGTTTTGTAGTCTTGACAGATGGACACAAGCCCGAAAGCTTTTGAGTTTAGGGTTCTATTTATTACATTGGATTTACTAAAACAAACAAGATTTTGTTAGTTGCCTTGGTAAGAAGCATGATGATATAATGGAAATCTCCCTTGGAAAGCCTCTTGATAAAGAGATTTGAAGTTTCTAAGCATCGCCAAGTCCTTAGCTTCAATGGCAAGATTTGCCTGGTTCATCTCTTTGGCCGACTAAGAAGCTCAGAAGCTAGAGTTGCTCCTGTCCAGAACTCATCATGTCTATGACCGGTCCAAACAGTGAAGCGTAAAGATTGCACAATACTGAAGTAAGTGGCCTTGCCAATGGAGCTGAATAGTCCGACGATGAAGCGCCAAGATGGTCGAGATAAGAAAGGCTACTTAGCACATGCAATACTATGCGATAGTTTTGCATATCCTTGATTCAGAGTTCGCCCAACTTAAGGAAGGAATTATGGATACGATGCAAGTCATGGGATGACTTTGGCATTGGCCCAAGCATTAGCCAAGGCTTGGCCAATGCATATGCAACAGTGGCGTTGCCAAATGCGCCATTGAGAACTATTGCTCGGCAAAAAGAATGCAAATGATGCACCTAAAGTGTGAAGTTGAACTAAGTAGCAAGGCAGGACTCGATTGGCATGATTTATTTGGATGTTGGCATCCAAATAAGCTAAGTGCATGGCTGTGATAAATGTAGTGCAATCATTGTCGTACTTGGCAGAGCCAAGTTGAGTGAAGCACAATCATTGCCGAACATTGGAACGGGCCAAGTTGAGCGCAACACAATGATTGTTGGATATGGGTTCAAGCTGTCAGTTACGAGTGGCGTGTGCATCACAAGCATGCCAGAGCAAGGGAATGGTTGAGACAGTTATAAAGAGACTTTATAACTGAGTTTGGCATATTCTAACCACCAAGAACAGATGTGGCATCATTTGGCTTGACAACACAAAAAGGTGGCAGTTGAAAAGCAAGTTGGCGGTTAAGAAAACTACCTGTTGACATGTGGCTATCTGTAGGATGTGCAACCGATTGCATAGAAGTTTTGGCTATGTAACTACTGTATAAATAGTGCAAGATGCATTATAAATCAGTATATGAGAGAGTTTGTAGAGTTAGTCTCATGTTTTGAGAGAATAAGGCATCACCAAGAGGGTGATAGCCTGTATTGGTCCATGTGATGGCCAAGTTTTGCCATCTTTCTTTAGTGCAATGAAATGAGTTTGTTGCAATATATCTTTGTGTTCTTATGTTACTGATTTGTGTGAGATTGTCAAATGGAATTGATACATGGCAGACCTCTTATGCTTATGGGGGCATAAAGAGTTAGAGAAAGAAGATGAAGACTTTTGTTGCATAAAGCCTTAAGAGTGAAGGCAGATGCATACTTTGATGCAAGTATGCAAGGATAAGTACTTGTGGGTGAAGTTGATTCACTGAACCACAGAGTATTGCCGGTCATGTCCCATGAAAATTTTAGGCCGTTAAATGAGCATGTGACAGCAGGTATAAGAGTCGTGTTTGGGGACACAATTCTTGATTTTTCTCTCTTTTACTCAAGTTGGTGTCATTTGTTTGTCGAATTCAGTAGTGAAGCATTTGGGTTTCATTAGTATGGAGATTAGAAGAAGTTGGTCTTGTATGGAAAGATAAATTGGAATGAATTTTGAAGCTTCAAGTAGCAACAGGCCATGAAAGTTTATGACAAAGGTGTCAAAATTCCTGCCCAAAGTGTTAGACGAACATGCGAGAATCATTGAAAACCGGGTTTTCAAGTGATTGCATGACAAAACTAAAGAGTATGTTGAATTCTATGGTGCAATTCAGAAGTTAAAGTCCATGTTTCTCACAAGTATGCGAAGATTAAGCATTAGGAATGAAGATCTTCGTAGTGTTTATCAATAGTGAGTAAATTACATGTTGTAATAGGAATTTTGCGAAAATTCCTGAATGCAAAGATAACGTTGCATGGCCTTTGCAGTGGCAAAGATAATGGAGAACTTATCTATGTGATAAAATTGAAGGTATCTCATTGTAGCCAGTTTGATGGAAGATTAAAATTATCTCTCTCGAATGCATGTACCTTGGTTGTAATGCAAAATCTGGTTGTGAACCAGCATTTTTGTGGCAATTTTATGCCATGAAAGAAGAATTGGATGACCAATTCTTATCTAGCATAAAGCTTATGGAAAGGTTGGAGAAATAAATGTAACTTAGGGAAAAACCGATACACCACGGTCTTGCTTTTGCAAAGAGTTCTTCGTTGATGCTAGATGTGCAAAAGGAGTGTGCTTGCACCTAGTTTATGAGTGGGATCAATATGCTTGGACAAGGGTGTCCAAAGACCTACATTTGATCATAACTACAAGAGGATATTCTTGTCAACTGCAAAGCAGTAATTGTTGCTACTAAAGATGATTTTGGAGAAGGGGAAAGACAAGAGTAGCCAATTGTGCATGGGAAGTAAAAATGAGCTCCAAGTTTGAAGAAGAATGCAGCATTCTTGCTTCATTGGAACGTAGGCAATGGGTGCCTCATTTGCAAGGATTATGGCCTTGTTGAGATTGTCCAAGGGATTTTTCTGCAAAAGTCATTGAGTAATGTGGCTTACTGAGCTCTATGGTGATGCTCAGAATCACCAATTTAAGTCTGTTCTAATAGTGCAAAGGTGTACAAGTTTTTGTTAAAATTCGGGTGTTGACTGGCATGGAAGATTTGCAGCAGTAGCATGCGCCAAATAGGATTTGGGCATGGCCAAAATACATGATGTGGTTGGAGATGCAAGTTAGGCGAATTGTAGATGCGTGGAGAAGGAATGACATAGTAGTGGTGATGCATAAAGATGGCATGTGGCCATTCTTGAAGAAATCTTCATGAAAGCTAAAGCAACATGATAGCCTCTGTTTGAAGGAGTATTCAACTAAGTGTTAATTATATTATGCTTCATTATGGGAGTCGCATAAGAATGTTGATAGTTAGAAGAATGCATGTGGCAATGTGATTTGCAACATTGGGGACAGTAGGTGTTGTCTCGCTTCCTTTTTTGTTGCTTAGAAGCGAAGATGAAGTCAGTATTGCAAGATTTGTTAGGTCTTAGAAGTTTGCAATCAGTTGGTGAAGTATTTGCTCAAGTTTGAGTATACTTTCAGTTTGGTTCGTGTGGACCTTGGTGTTGGGAATTTTCTCTCTATGTAAGGTAGTAGTGAATGGGGGTATTGAGACGAGAGTTCTTGTCTCTTTCGTTCAAAGTAAAGCTAGTTCACGTGGAAGATGCTACATAACATATTAAGCCAAAATATGCAATAAAAGACGCTTAAAGTGAAAGAAGCAAATAAAGGAGTTGGTGGCATAAACGAGTTTGCTGTTAAGAGTTACGTGGAAATATGACAGCATATTGGTAGCGACGGCATGGAGTAACGCAGCAAGAATGTAGAAGTAAGCCCATCGAGTAAAATGAGTTAAGATTGACTCATGGCTTGGAAGAACATGTTATCTTTCCATTACATTAAAGCGTAGCAGTTTGAAAGAACAGTGAGGCCTGTTAGTTTCAAAGACGCGTGAAGAGGATACCTTGTCCAAAGTGACGGTGGGATGTCCCGGGTAGTCCTAAGTCACGACTATACCAAAATCATGCATTTCAATCAAGGTGTTGCGACAATGCAAGCAAAAAACAACAATGTGTTAATTCTTTGGCATGCAAATGATGCAAGTCCGAGAAGGTAAGGTTTGCAATATGATTTAGAGGCCAAATCTAGTGAAAGTTCTGATGTTGGTAAAGTGCAGCAAAGATGATAGTGCATATTTCATATATATTTAGTGTCAATTCCATGCTAGTAATTGCTTATATTCTTGTAAATTATTGTATATTACGCTTGTTTTCTTGTATTTGTCTTTCATTAGGTGAATCATCCAAAAGAAGTGAATTGGCACATATTTTTGCAATAAAAGAAGTTAGCTACAAACGGAGAAGGGCCAAAGATCAAGTGGAATTCGTTTGAACCTAGGAGTCCTTGATATCATCTCGAAGAGGACGAAAAGACGAAGCTAACGGCGAAAGAATGGAGTTATTCAGATACCATATGAGAAATTTACAAGCATTTGAAGTGAGTAAATATTACGCAGTTTCTGAACGCACATAATCACTAAAGGCAGACATGTAAATTACTAAGGGCTGCCATTGCTTAGGTTTGAAAAGTACTAAAGGCGTCATCCGTTTCACTCAGGGCCGCCACCTTTCTTCCACATTCAACAGCGACCAAACCAGGGTTCTTTTCACGACCAACAGAAACTGGTTGTGTGCTGCTGCCCATGGCCGGTGGTGAGTTGTTGTGGTTGCAAGTAATTTTCGAGATTGACTGCGATAAGGTTGTTATGTTGTTAGAAGATAGGGTTATACTCGAGATCGATGAGCTTGAACCGTTGTCTTATAATGAAGGCAGTGGTAATGATTGCCGGTGATTGATCATGGCATAAATGGAAGAATGAGAAGATGGGGAAAGAGCTCAAGTAAGAAAATAGAGAAGGAGAATAATGGAAGACAGCAGACTGGTGCTGTTGTTAATGAGAAGTACTAGAGTTCGAATTGGTTGGCTGCCATTGATGATAATGAATGATGATGTGGTGACTTGTGAAGATGGGGAGTTCGAGCAGGAGAGAGAGCACGAAGTGGTAAAGAAAGATGGAAGATTACAAAGTTCAGTTAGCTTTTAATGGAAGTTGCTGTTGGAAACAATATTTATTTATTATTATTTTTAAGGTTTTTAACTAAATAAAATTAATTGTTGTTTTCTTTTGGAATGGAAATATTATTAGTCCCACATCGGGGAGTTCGTCTTCTTAAGTTGTATTATTCCATTATATAAGCAAAATCTCTATTTTTGTAAAATCCATGGGAAAGGGTTTTTTTTTGAACACCAAATTGGGGGATATCCGCCGGCATGGTCGATGGATTGCCGACATTGAAAAACCATGCCGGCAGCTACAGTAAAATACCCCCCAATTATTTCATGTATCCCCCAATTTGACCTTCTTTTTTTCCGGAGTTGCCAAGCTCAAGTTGAGCATCTACTACATATGCTAGTAGTAGGTGTAGTAGGGTGTTTTATCCTGGAGATATCCGTCATGTGAGGGCTATAGCATCACTTTTGAGTGTAGTTGGACGCTAATGTCTTAAGGACAGCGTGTTGAACACGTGACTCACTCTGTTTTTCCCAAGTTTTGCCTTGTTCCTGTTGTGGAGATCTGGGGAGCTCGTTCGTGTCGTCAAATCGACCACTTCCATTATAAAGGAGCTAAGTATCAATAACTTCTTCTTATTTGATTTTTCCTTGTTTTTGATTATTGCACCCATCAATCTAAGACATTATACGTTTGTAATAATCGAAAATGGTTGATTGGTTTGTGAATCATGGATGTTAATTGTGGAGTGAAAAACAAAAACGAGTTTTTGATCAGCTGTAGAGTTTCGAATTTATCTCTTATCCTAAAAGGAATTTCGGTGAACCCTTTTGACATAATGTATAAGACATCCTGTTAGTTAATCACACAAAATTTCAGAATTTTTGGAGTTGTATAAGTATTTTTTTGATATTTTACGAAACAGAGAAACGTTCCTGAAAAATTCTGGTGAGCAAAAATTTGTTGTTGACTAAATTAGTTTTTATGGGGTAACCATGAGTGTTTTGAAATGGTGATTCAAACGAATATTATAGATCTAGATGTTATATTCAAAACTCATATTTTATTTTCCGATTCGGAACTAAAGATTATGAGATGTGGTGTTTTAGGTGATTGGGAAATTACCGTCTCCCTAGTCAGAGTATAAACGAAGATTGTGACATGAAACTGGAAAGGGACATGGCTAACAGGCGCATGTGGATGAACACAAGTCTTTCAAAGATGACAAAGGAAAGAACATCAAACATGATTCTAAGCGTAGTCCTCATAAGAAAGGTATGTTTCGTAAACCTGGATCTAGCATTACTTTAATTAAGGGTGATTGTTATGTTTGTAAAATTCCTGACCATACGGCAGTAAATTGTAGACAACATAAAAACCTTAATAAACAGAAGAAAGGTAATGCTAATTTAGTTGAAACAAACTAGAACGAGTTCAGTGGCATGATTTCGGAAGTTATATTAATAACCAATGTGAGATACTGGTGGGTGGACTCTAGAGCCACTAAGCATGTTTGTTGAAACAGAGACCTGTTCACCTCCTATTAGAGGATAGGGGATGTCGAGAAACTCTATGTGAGTTACTCATCTGCGACAGAGATTGCATAAAAGGGAAAGGTCGAGCAGAAGCTCATATCTGTAATATTCTTACATTGAATGAAGTTTTCATGTTCCGAGCATATGCAAGAATCTTGTATCTTATTCTGTTGAAGATGGTAAAAGACTTAAGATATTAATTGAATCTGGAAAACTTGTCGTAACTAAGGGCAGTGATTTTTTAAGCAACGGTTATAAGACTTAGGGTCTATATAAGCTTAATAGAAAAAATGATGAAGTGAGCATAGTTGATTCTTGTGTTTTCTTTTATGTGTCATTGAATGTTTTGCATGGTAGACTTAGAATCGTTAATTTAGCGTTAGGCTGCGTACCCAAATTTAGTTTGGATATTGAACACAAAAGTGAAATCTGTGTAGAATCAAAATATGCTATAAAACCTTTTAGCAAAATTGTTTTGAGTAATTCTAAGCCCTTAGAACTATTTCATTTAGACCTAGTTGACATGAAATCAACCCAAACTAAGGTGGTAAAAGGTGGTTTATAACTTTGATTGGTGATTGTACGAGGTACTATCTTCTATACTTGCTTAGGGGTAAGGATGATGCCTTAAGAGTATAAACTTGAAATCGAAAGCCAAGTATATGTTACCACTAAAAGGGTTAGGTCTGAACGTGATGACGAGTATGAAATTCATATAGGAGAACTTTACTTGTTAAATGGCATTATTCATGAGATCAAACCTCCTTATTCACCATAGTCTAATGGTATAGTTTAACGTAAAAACTGAACCATTAAGGAGATGATTCATGCCATGTTGATTAAAGGGTTACCATCAACTTGTGGGGGAAGGTCGTCCTCTAAATTTGTTATCTTGAATAGAGTAACCTTCAAAGGATCAGATAAAACTCCATATGAGTATGAAAAGATAGACAACCTTTTTATGCATACGTCAAAGTGTGGGGGTGTTTAGATAAGGTTTCATGAGTACCCTACTGCATATAGTTTTTTGGTTGTGAGTTCTGCTTTTTCTGACTTTGGTGTGAATACTTTTATGGAGTCTAGGGATGTTGAGTTCTTTGGACATGTTTATTTTGAAACGTATGTCTTCTCAGGGATGTGTTGTTGTTCCCTTAGATATCTTTTCAACTAGTCAGAATTTACCTTCAAAGGAAGATGGAGTAGAGTTGATCATAGAAGAAGTAAAAGGATTAGAACTGAGACTTCTTATGGACCCAACTTCATAATATGCCTATCTTAGTCTGAGTTATAGACTCATAAAGAAGCCATAACATCTACTAAAATCCCATTCTGGTAAGAAGCTTCATTTAGTGAAATTGACTCAGTCCGTCAGAACCAGACTTGGGATCTTGCTAGTTCACTTCCAAGGAGTAAGACCATATGAAGTAAATGATTCTTTAAGAGGAAACATAAGGTAGATGGAACTGTGGAAAAATATGAGGCTAGGTTGGGATCTAAAGGCTATAAACTAAAAGAAGGTGTAGATTTCCTTGATTCTTATTCACTTGTGACGAGAATTACTTTTGTTGAGATGTTAATTGTTATTGCTGCCATAAACAACTTAGAGAAACATCATATGGATGTTAAGATAACTTTTCTAAAACCGTGAATTAGATAAATAAATCTACTTAGACCAACCTGTGGACTTTATGGCGAAAAGTAGTGAAGACAAAGTTTGTAAACTTAACAAATTTTTGTATGGTTTGAAATAAGCACATAAACAGTGACATGGAAAATTTGATCATGTGATAATGAGTAGTGGATTTAAGTTAGTGAATCTGACAAGTATATTTACAAGTAACTTGTTAAGGATTCCTGTGTGATTGTATGCTTGTATGTTGATGATATGCTTATACTTGATACAAACATAGATGTGATTAATTCCACTAAAAACATGCGCTGAATGAGAACGTTGACTTGAAAGACTTAGGCCCCTGTTGATGTAGGTATGGGGATTAGAAGATAATCTAACATTTATAGTCTTAGTCATTCTCATTATGTTGAATTTGTGCTTAAAAGATACAGTCAGTATGATTGTAAGACTTCTTGTACTCCGTACGATTCTTCTTGTAGACTCAAGAAAAATAAGGGTAATGGAGTCTCTTAACTTGAATACTTAAGAGTTATAGGATGTCCGATGAATTATAAACTGTAAGAGTCCATACATTGCCTATATTATGAGTAAGTTAAGTAGATATACTTGTAGTCTAGAGAAAGAGCATTGGGATGCACTTAGTAGAGTATTACGGTACCTAAAATACTCTATTACCTTTTGTTTG
Source organism: Papaver atlanticum (assembly GCA_023531105.1). Lineage (NCBI taxonomy): Eukaryota > Viridiplantae > Streptophyta > Magnoliopsida > Ranunculales > Papaveraceae > Papaver > Papaver atlanticum. The sequence goes on from JAJJMB010014260.1 coordinate 423,820, forward strand.
ATTTATGAAAGGTATCTTTCTATCCTTGAGGGACTTTGTGATGCAAACTGGACAGTTGACTCAGATGAGTCTAAGTCTACGAGTGGATATGTTTTCACTCTAGCAGGAGGGTTTGTTTTGGGAATATTTCCAAACAGACATATATTGCTCAATTCATTATGAAATCTGAGAGTATTGCGTTGGATAAATCACGAGAGGGGGCCAAGGGCCTAAGATTCCTTTTAGAAGACATTCCTCTCTAGCATAGGCCTGTGCCAGCTATATCTATACATTGTGTTAGCCAAGATGTACGTTATTTCCATTGGTTGGATAAAGTCCAAGGAGAATATCGTGCAACCTTTGACGAAAGGTTTGTCCAAAGAGATAGTTAGAATTGCATCTAGGGGATGGGGCTTCAGCTCATCAATTAAAATTGCCATGAAGGATACTCAACCTTGTTGACTGGATATCCCAAGATCAAGGTTTCGAGTGAGACAACTAATTTGTGGTGGGTAAAGGTAAACACTATCAGAGAATTTCATTCTCTGTCCTTTCCCTATGGTGTAGACGTGATAGTGTGACTGCATGTGGATGATGACTTTTAAATAAGTCTTACTGAGTTCTATAGTTTCAATTTAAGATTAAAGTGGGGTGTAGCTGTAAACACTCTTGATGGAACTCACCTATCTGAATGAAGAAGTGGGTCGCTTCATGAGAATATGAGCTAATTCTCTAGAGCATTCTAAGAAATAGGATATGTCCAGGGCCAAAACGGACACAACGGCACGAGCTTGGCAACAACCTTGGAGATATCATGCGTGGTTGTTATCGCGAATTACATCAAATGCTAGCAGTTCAAGACATCGCGTTCACTGTCTCTAGCAAGTAGTTCCGGTAATATCTCACTAAGCAAAGGTTCAAGACCTTATGGACACCTCTGCCTAAAATGGTATTTCCTACGTTTTTATGTGATTTTTGTTTTTTATCGAAATTTAATTCAACTTGAGAAAATGAGTTTCATTTTGCTTTGGTAGTTTTGGTAATATTGGAACTTAGGACCTAAGTGTCACTAAAGGTTCACTAGTTCATGCATTTTCACTTTGGTGAAAGAAACCTTTAATCTCACCTGTGAGAAACTACAGATGAAAGCTCTCTATACTATATGATTTTTGCAATCCATAATATAACCCTGGGTCAACACACTGTTGTGTGAGGGAGAGGATGTTGGAATGGCTAGTATGACATCAGTCCGTTCGGGTCGTGAGATCGGGATATTGATTTACCAAGATCTATCCGTGTTTTCATGTTTTATTGAGGTTTTCATTCATGTGGGGGATTGTTGGAAACAATATTTATTAATTATTATTTTTAAGGTTTTTAATTAAATAACATTAATTGTTGTTTTCTTTGTGAATGAAAATATTATTAGTCCCACATCGGGGAGTTCCTCTTCTTAAGTTGTTTATTCCATTATATAAACAAATTCTCTACTTTTGTAAAATCCATGGGAAAGGGGTTTCTCTATATTTTAGAGAGACCTCTAAGGGAAAATATTTTTATATTATTTTCTTAAGCATTCGCGATTTTCCTTAAGGTTTTTTATCGGAGTTGCCAAGCTCAAGTTGAGCATCTACTACATATGCTAGTAGTAGGTGTAGTAGGGTGTTTTATCCTGGAGATACCCATCATGTGAGGTCTATAGCATCACTATTGAGTGTAGTCGGGCGCTAATGTCTTATGGACAGCGTGTTGAACACATGACTCACTCTGTTTTCCCAAATTTTTGCCTTGTTCATGTTGCGGAAATATGGGGAGCTCGTCCGTGTCATCAAATCGATCACTTCCATTATAGAGGAGCTAACTATAAGTAACTTTTGCTTATTTGATTTTTCATTGTTTTTGATTATTGAACCCAACAGCTGTTGTCGGATCGATGATGAGTGTTGATGTCAGTTATTGGAAATAGTTGGTTTCTGAGTATATTGATGATCATGGGATTCATGGCAGCTGGTAAACTCGAGTCTGCATTTCATGGCAGTATTAACGATGAAGTCAAGCAGTTCAGGAAGAAGAGGTGTACTTTGGCAGAGATCGTTGGAGTTGGGTTTTGCTGTGGCTGTCGTGAGTTCGGAGTTGGATAAAGATTTCATTGTTGATGTGACTGAAAGAATATTGGAAGCAACGATGCTTTGAGCTCGAGAGTTTGAAGAGAATAGGAAAGTGATGATCGGTAATTGGAAGGAGTTGACGGAGTTTAAAAATTCAGGGAAAGCTAATGAGGGGTTTCTAACCGTAGCCAAAGTCAGGTGGACTTACAGTGTGAAGATTAAACCGTACAAAAACTCAGTTGAAGTTACAGTATGGTTTTATCACCGTAGGTAATCACTGGAGAAGACACAGTGGTATTACCCAACCGTATGTAAAGTCAGGGAGGAGAATAAAGTTTCCATGAATTTTTTTAAGGAAATAGACTGTCAGTCCCCTACATCCGACAAGCCATGAAGTAGCTGAGATGGTGATTGGGCTGGACTTTAACAGGATTGTGCGAGGCCCATTCAGGATGTTCTATTCACGACCATATTTGGGACGTGACCTGCTTTTGGAAGTTGCGATTTTTGGCAACTGTTTTTGACCGGGATTCTAAGTACGGGCACATCAACAATTGGGTACTATATAAGAGAATCTCTAATATTTTTGAGAGGAATCTTTTATTCTTTTAATCAAGTTTTGGAGAGAGGAACACAAGGAAGAAAAGTTAGGGTTTGGAGCTATTTCCATCACCGTAACTATTTCTTTACCATTTTATCATATGATACTCATGGGTTTTGTTAGCACCATGAGTAGATAAACTTCATAGTGATTGGGGATGAATTCTAGTTCGCGTTCTAATACATGATTTGATTCATCATATACATCTATTTTAATTCTTCACATGATTATTGATTTTTTTTTACTATAATAATTTTATGATTGATTGATAAATTGTTTAGTGGACAACTAAGTCAGTTTATTAGTTAATCTAATGCTAGTAATGAGTTAGGATATCCGTAATTATTGAATAACTTTTACACAAGTAGAAATTGCGAAACCTTGCAGAGGGATTCTGTGGAGCAATCGCAAGTAAAAACAACCCTAGTAAGATGACCGAGCGTACTGAGTTTAGCTTCTAGGATCAAACCTAAGTTCATAAACCTTAAGGCATCGACTGAATTACACCTTGTAAGCGAACCTCATGGTGGTTCAGACGGATAGAATTTGGAGACTAAGTGTACCTGTTTTCCATTGATATAAAGGAATTTTGGGGATAGCTAAACGTACCTGCTTTCCTACGGTTGGTAATAATCTGAGATTTACAAAAAATAGATGAATATGCTACTTTGATGACTGTTTAGTAACGAAGAAGGATTCCCTGATCATATTTTTCTCCATTGCTTGCAACTTTATTATTTTAAATTATTTTGGTTTTGCTTTCATCTAAAACAAAACCCCCAATTGTGACACTTTTTGACAACTAAATCTCCCCGCTCTTCGTGGGAACGAATCTTATTTGCTACTATATTTTCATTAGTAAAGTAGAATATAAGTGAATTAATTTGTGCACCTACGACACGCATCAAAAGGCTATAGGTTTTTGCACATACCAAGAGGTGTATGAAATCGTATAGTGCATACCTTAAGGCATGGCATGATTTGGCGTAGGCGCATATGATTGAAGAATGAGGCTAAGTCTTGTATAAGTCCTGTTATGTTGCGTGGTGCAAATAAAGTCGGAAAATGAAGATAAAAGACTATGGAAATGATCATTGTGATAATTTGGGAAGAATCATTATGATCATATTGATAATTTGGGAAGAATCATTACTTACATACACTTAGATGCAAATGATTCAAGTGAATTTCAAGATTGATTCAGGGAATTGGCAAGAGGAATTTCCAAGTTGCATTTGGGTGTTGATATGTGACTGTAGTGGGAGTTGGAGCGTAGGCCAACGTAACAACAATAATACAAGTTAGTAGGATCAATGACAAAGCAGTTAGCTAAGTGATGGCATATGACACTAGGCAGAAAAATTTTGGCAAGGAAAAAGGCCAAACAAGTTTGCTGATTTCTGAGATAGCCTCAGAAGTGTACTGCCAGAGAAAAAGTATAGCGATTATACTTTATTGCGTTCAACGAGGACGTTGAACATATTGGGTGGGGGAGGTCTGTGACCGGTCCCAACAGTGAAGTGCAAAAATTGCGCAATACTGAAGTCAGTGGCCTTGCCAATGGAGTTGCATAGTCCGACGATGAAGCGCCAAGATGGCAGAGACAAGAAAGGCCACTTAGCACATGCAATACTATGCGATAGTGTTGCATATCCTTGATTCGGAGTTGGCCTAGCTCAAGGATGGAATTAGGGATGCAATGCAAGTCATGGGATGACTTTGGCATTGGCCCAAGCATTAGCCAAGGATTGGCCAATGCATATGCAATTGTGGCAATGCCAAATGCGCCATTGAGAACTACTGCTCGGCAAAAAGAATGCAAGTGATGCACCTAAAGTATGAAGTTGAACTAAGCAGCAAGGCAGGACTCGATTGGCATGATTTTTTTTGGATGTTGGCATCCAAATAAGCTAAGTGCATGGCTGGGATAAATATAACGTAATCATTGTCATACTTGGCAAAGGTCAAGTTGAGTGAAGCACAATCATTGCCAAACATTGGCGCAAGCCAAGTTGAGCGCAGTGCAATGATTGCTGGATATAGGTTCAAGATGTCAGTTACGAGTGGCGTGTGCATCACAAGCATGACAAAGCAAGGGAATTGGTTGAGACAGTTATAAAGAGACTTTATAACTGAGTTTGGCATATTCTAACCACCAAGAACAGATGTGGCATCATTTGGCTTTACAATACAAAAAGGTGGCAGTTGAAAAGAAAACTTTTGGTTAAGAAAACTTCATGTGGACATGTGTCTGTCTGTAGGAAGTACAAGCGATTGTGCAGAAGTTTTGGCTATGTATCTACTGTATAAATAGTGCAAGATGTATTGGAAATCAGTAGAGGAGAGATTTTGTAGAGTTAGTCTCATGTTTTGAGAAAATAAGGCATCACCAAGAGGGTGATGGTCTGTTTTGGTCCATGTGATGGCCAAGTTTTGTAATCTTCCTTTAGTGCAATGAAATGAGTTTGTTGCAATATATTTTGTATTCTTATGTTGCTGATTTGTGTGAGATTTTCAAATGGAATTGATGCATGGAAAACCTCTTATGCTTATGGGGGCATAAAGAGTTAGAGAAAAAGAAGATGAAGACTTCCGTTGCATAAAGCCTTAAGAGTGAAGGAAAATGCATACTTTGATGCAAGTATGCAAGGATGAGTACTTGTGGGTGAAGTTGATTCACTAAACCACAGAGTATTGCCGGTCATGTCCCATGAAAATTTTAGGCCGTTAAATGGGCATATAACAATTTCCATGATATGCATCCATCTTTATGTTAATTAAGATGGAGAACATCGATCTTTCTATATAAACCAACATCCAATAGCTGAAGAGACTTCCATCTTTCAATTTTTTCCCACTCAGTACCATGAGCATCATTATTATATATTTGATCAATGATCCACTTATCATCCTATATGTATATGTTGATGCAACCTACATTTCCAACCTGTCATTTACTGCACTACTGGATGTTTTTAATTCTTTCTAAGACACCTTTCTAGATTCAAGAGTTACCTGCATTTGGTTTTGTATCCATGGTCAGATATTCTTGTGAAATGAAATAATTCACAGATATAAGCTGGACTAAAGAGAGTTATTGTCTTGTGAATGAAATAATTCTCAGACATAAGCTGGTATTAAAGAGAGTTATTATCTTGAGTTAGTCTCCTACCTATCTTGGCTATGACAAAGATGTTGAAGAGATCCATGTTGATTTTTTTTTTGATTGGTAAAGAATTTGATGCTGACGAGTTACGAACTCAGGTCACCGGTATCATCACCCAATAACTTTACCACTGTACTACAACGACATATACAGGATCCATGTCGTTGAAACCTAAGCCTTTCGAATCCTTTGGTTTACAGATTGACTCCGAGGCCTTAGGATAATAACCTTGAGGGTTATCGATATCTTTGCCCCAGGAAAAATCTTTCTAGATCTTGTTTAATTCTTGGTAGATATGCTTTGGTATTTTGAAACAATCCATCTGCTATATACTTGAAGTATAGGTGAAAGTGAGTAGCTCTGTCTGCTAATGCTTGTATTTCCAGCTGGCCAATCTTATCCTCGGTAGCCATATCATCTTTCTTTATGACCCTGACCCTTACATTGAAGATGAAAATTTGGTGGAAAAATTCTCAAATCCTAGGTTTAATACTTTTTTAAGAATACTACCCCTTGCATTGGAGATGCTCTTAGGACGGCTCCTATAGGGGGTGGCTAACCCACCCATACGCCATGCCAGGTGTCCTGGCAAACTGGCCGAGCCACTATGGTAAAAGTAATAAGCGATCGAGTCTCTATCGATAGGTCGAGTTTAGATCGCTAGTGGTCGAGTTGAGATCGAATGTGAATCACTAGGTCTAGTTTCGACCGCCAGCGATCGAGACTCCACCGATCTCGGTCGGTACTCTACGGTACATAAATATCACCATTCTCTTCAGTTTTCATTCACATAGATTTCTTCTTCCCTTCTCTAGAGAGCAAACCAGAGCGGGTTTTTGCTTAATTTCTTTAAAAATGAGTACCAAAACAAATAGACAAAGAAAAAGAAACTGAAAAGATAAAGGAATATCTACCGTAGATAGTGATGTCGTCTGGGTCCATGATAAAGAAAAAGAGTTCGCAAATGTTAGGCAACTAGTTGGATCTGGTGTATTACCTACATATATATCTAATGATCCCGAGCGAGTTAATTCACATAAATTAAGAGGTGGGTGATCTGAGATAACCGAAGTGTTTAGACTCTTCCCTGAAGCTGTTCAACAGTCCTTGCGAAGATATCCTTGGCAGCGTTTATATTTCATGAAAGGTAAAAACCACAGGACTCAAGTTGTGCGAGTTATAATAGAACGTTGGTGGAACATTGCAAATACGTTCTTTTTCAAGGATTTCGAGTGTGATAAGTTCTATTTTTCCATTCAATAATTTAGTTTTTAGTTTAGATACAAACTTTAATTTTTAAAGATTTAATTTTTAGTTAAGATACGAACTTTAATTTTATGACCATGTTGTTTCTAGGGTTCACACAGTTAGATTTGTACATGTTGATGGAAATAAAATGTGAGGGTGATATACTATAATTTAACCAATTAAAGTGGACATCGGAAGGAAGATGGAAACAACTAATTCTCTTGTACGCAAATAATACTGAAGGAATGTCATACTCCAGAATATTACACTCATATGGATTAAGAGTGTCTGGGTTGAAGGCTTTTTTGAACCGTTATGCTGCAAAAAGGGATAATAGCAGAGTTGACGATTATCCCGAGCTTGAGCGAATATTTATGTTATGGGTGTTAGGCCAAGTTATGTTCCCCAATGCTAGCTCAGTGGCATTAATTTGTTTTCTCGAGTCTTTAGAAGATTTAACTAAAGCGTCAAATTATGGTTGGGGTTCCACAATTTTAGCTGAGCTATACTTAAGTCTCGGTAAATGCTCGTATAGGAATAAAGATAGCTTGAATGGATTTTGGGTCGTGTTGGAGGTAAGAACCACATCTCTTTCTATTATTTGATTCATTATTGAGTCAATTGTTAAATTGGTGATTCTATTGACGAGTACAATGAACCAATAACACAAAGCATGCTAGAGTTAAGCCTCAAGCGAGGTGTGTTTTACGGTCCCATTACGGGTCATGGTATTTGCTACTACGTAGAAAGATATATGTTTCAGCTACAAGGCATAAAGGTAAAAGCATCAACCCATTTCCAACTTCAATAATTTCACACGATGATTGGATAACGGTGGTGAATAAACAATCTTGGGAAGAAGCTGGAGATTTAATCCAAACCCCAGATGATGACTTTGATTACCATAGTTGGTACCAAACGGTATGCAAGCTAAATATTGTTGTTCATCCACAATACTTGGGTAGTGTTTATTTTCCAGCAATTGGAAATTTTCCACTTACGGATCTTCCATCCCAACCTCTACCATCGACGAGCGAAGCATATATGTATCCTAGCAGATAAATGAGTTCGTCAAATATGCTGGGAAGTCTGGACTTTATCACGCGTTGGAGAAATTGTTACTGTCACTTAGTACTGAAGGTCTCCAGTAGAGGTATCCATATTACAGTGTGGCGGAATCACTAAAAGAGTATCAGAACCAGTTGAACACTTTAACACATCTTCTCGATGGATTCCATAATTTTCACTTGAGAGAGATGCAGAGGGAGAATTTGACTTTTTAAATGCCTGAGACTCCGGTAGAAACAAGTTCTTAAATGAGTTTAGGTCGTGATGGCATGTCCCCTTGTAGTAGCAGTCTAAGAAGTCGTGGAAGTCGTAGAAGTTGTCATTCTACTCCAAATTTAGTGGAAGATACTCAGGTAGCACCAGCAACAGGAGAAGACGTGGAGATGACAGATATTCGTTTCTAGACTCCTATTGGTTACATGCCCTAAGGTCCTGTACTTACTTCTGGTGGTGGCGTAAATACGAATGCATTTAGGCAATCTGCAATTTATACCCCAACAGACACTTCAGCATTTCACCTTTTCCAAGCACCTGCTCATCCAATTCAACCATTTCCGGTACCATACGAAGGTTATGAATCGCATGATGGTACTCAACCACCATCTCAGACTCAAGCTGGTGAGTTTTCGGAGGATCAAACAGGCTTAGGGGAATATATCTTTGGAAATCGTTAGTTTGATAGATATTAATTCCTTTTAATGTACTCACACTTTTATTGAATCGTGGGTTAATGTAATTGTACTTTTGTTTGATAAGTGAAAATCTGCTTTTAATGTTTTCTACTTAACAATTAAGATACTAAAACATATAAACTGGATTTCATAACAACTTCCATACCGGAACTCCTTTTCGTTGTTATGGAGCCACTCTGCACGACACCTTTGTTCGATGTCCAATAGGGTTTCACCAATCCTCATGTTTCGAGCCGCTTCCCTTATCATAGCAATATACTTGTTAACATTCTAAGAAATTACAACAAACCGTCGCCTCCCAACACCAGCGCATAACGATTGCTCATGTTTATTGTTTGTTCTTCGAATTTCAATAAAACGCGTCCCCAAAACGAAATGGCATGTAGTGCGCCATCAACGATGGGATGATTAGTGAAGAAAACATAATTCCTGCAGCGCCATCAACGATGGGATGACAACATGTTGCTCTTCTATGAACTGAGCCATGTTCATATTTTGAGAAATTGGATAAGCCAAGAAAATAGGAAGAAGGTGTGAGTTGAAATGAAACTATAGTTGGGTATTTATAGATGGCAGAATTATGGTTGTTATTGGGCGGTCTAGTTTGTACCTAGCGGTCGAGACTAGACCTGGCTTGCCACTTTGTCATACCCATGGAAACCGGCTCTAGGATGAGATTACCAATGTTTTCGAACCTGCCATAGGCGCTTAGTTACACCTGCAAACCTAGTTAAAACTGAATCCTTTGTCCACACACAAAACCAAAAATGATGAAAAAATAAACTAGAGCCATATCTAATGATTTTTTTCCCGTAGGGTTGCTTCTGCAGACAATTTGCATCATAACCTTTGGCTTTTCTAGATTTCTTTTCCAGTTCCTGCGATATTTCATGTCAGTGATACTACTGGCTGTTGTTTTATTTTGCGTCTTATTGACACCATGCCCAACACGTTTACCCCACTCTACATTCAATTACACCTTTCTTTCTATTTCTTGAAAAATCCGCTAATTGGCATCATTCATGCTTAATTATTAAATCAATAACCTGGTTCATTTAGACATGCGTTAAAAGAATGTGATCATTTTTCACTTGCCAAACTTGGTTACTGTAAACTGTAAAGTCATATCTCCCAACAACGCAAGATTTGGTTGTTAGGACACATGGATTCTTGCTCGGACATTATGGCCTCAAGAACGGGGTCATGTCATGTGGAGTGGAGATACTACTCATCAAGCGATACTCAACCATCAAAGAAGTTCCAACAATTTCTTGTGAAAAGCAAATTTATCACCTCTCAAGAAAGTAGTAATAATCTAATTAAACAAGAAAACTGAAATGCTCCTACTAATAAGACTAGTTTATGCTAAACCCATATTTACAAATTAAAATAAAAAGTATACATGCATTAATTCTAGCTAACATTAAAAATATACGTAGGCAGGAGGAGAATCTTTGGGGGTTTGAGTGGTTTACAATCTGTCTCTAACAGTGCCCGTTTAAAACATATTATCCACATCAAAACTGGTCCATCCCTGCTTAGACAGATTACAAGTAGAAAGAGGAGAGGACAAAAATGGTGGTCGCACCAACAACAGATGATGTAATCTTGAGAGCACAAGGAAAGATTATTGTTGAATCTCCAACAGCTAAACCTGCTAACCAGGATGCATCAGCCAACATTGCTCCTCCTCCTGAACCTGACTCAGTACCCGATCCGATTCCAGATTCTGTACCCGTTCCATACCCTGAATTTGTATTTGAGTACCCCGGATTGGTATTTGATCCATACCCTGGATTGTTATTTGAATACCCTGAATTTGTTGTTGATCCATCACCCGATCCGTACGCGTATCCGGGATTCGACCCGTCTACTGTTGTTCCGGTAGCAGGTGGTGTCATTGCTATTGTAGCTGGTGGTGCAGTTACCGGTGTCGTCTCTTTTGAAGCCTTCTGACTGTTAAAAATAATATAACAAAAACATCAGGGACTAGTTTATAAAAATCAATAACCCTAAGGATGTTGGTGTGAACACAATTAAAAAAAAAAGTAAAACCCTACAACTAAAAAAGTAAAAGTTAAAAGCAAGGAAAGAAGCAAGTGCAGCATCTTTTCCCTGCCATGCCACCCCAGAAACGACTAACTTTTTTATCGAGATCTACGTAGAAATATCTATTTTTTTTACCACAAGTCCTCAGAAGTTTACCTATTTGAGTAAGAAGGACAGAACGTAATCGTATAATCAGCTCCGGTACAGGTGAACGTACTGGTAGCATCATCATACGCATAACTATACGATCTAGGGCAAGCCGATTTAAATATCTTAGAGTAAACAGATGGCCGACACGTATTAGGTGTACCGAACTCTCCACTACAACAATACTCCGGTGTACGGAACGCTTCACAAGCACTTCTACAAGCATCACCGTTACCAACTTTCAACTCAGTTGGACATTGCCGATTCAAATCAGTAACACACCCAGTTGTAACACATGTACTGCCGGATTGACCCGTACCTTCAACAATCATGGGCAAGTTATATCCATCAACGAGACTAACATCGTAGAAATCTTGACTTCCTATACCTAATGTGAATTCAGCTAGTGTTGCTGGTGGTGTTGCTCCTGCTCCATTACATTCTATGGTACCCGATCCACAATCAGCTGTTGAACAACTTCCTTTACCAGATGAATCGAATGTGCAACCGGTTCTACCCCAGAACCGACCTGACCAACCTGCTGGAGCTTGGAAGGATACTGAGTTGGCTTTTGGGAGTTGAAAACCTGTGGTTCCAAGCTTGGGGCTGCCTGAGTTTGATAGTATCCCTGGCCATACTGTGTAGTCACAGTTGTTTATGAATGTAAATGTTGCTCCTGAAGTACCTGTACACAAAAAAGATCAAGCCATGGTGCATTTTATCAGTAAATGAAATATGTTATATGTACATATACTTATTTACTACTAGCTAGAGAAGGAGCTAGGTACTTACATTTGGATGTCAAAGAGAAAATAACAAGGATGAGAATGAGGTTGAGGGACAAAGTTAAGGATACTATGGAGTCAAGATGCATCATCACTAATCTTTTTTTCTTTTTTTGTGTTACTTGGATTTAGGTAGAAGAAATAGTGACCAGAAGGATTTGGTGAGAGAGTAGGTATGAAAAAGAAGAAGAAGCAAGGAGAGTTATGGATTTGAGTACTTGTTTCTTCTTCTCTTTTTCTCCAGATAAGCTAACTGCTGATGGTGAGAATGAGATAAATGTTTATTGTTGTTTCTTCTGCTACATTGGAGGGTTTGATTGACAGGGATGAAATATAAGAGTAAGGAGATAATAAATTATTGACAAAACAGTAGGAATGTAGCTAAGTGTAGTAATTTATTAGTAGTGATGAAGTGATGTTCTCCAACATCAAATTAAGGTGTGAATATTAATAATAAGAGGACAGTACATAAAATAGGGAAGGGGGAGTGGGATAGGGAAGTGTACGACCAATGTAAATGAGGTTGAAAACCACCGCTTAATAAAACCTAACAATGATCGCTGCACGAGATAGCCAGTAGAGAGAATAATTGAAAGAAGAAGAGAGAGATAGAGAGAAGGGGAGGAGGAGGAGTCAGGAATCAGTAATCTTTTCAACATTTATAAGACATTAAGACGGACGGACAGGCCTTCTCATTGGATCTACGTAGCCTGGTGGCTTTAAATAGAATATGATTATCTTTGATCAACTTTTAATCAGCTGTGTTAAACTAGCTAGCTAGAATATGATTATGTTGCCGCTACTTGATTAACAGTAATATATGTAGCAGCCGATAACTTAATAGCACATTGTTGAATTGACGATAGTGGGATTTGTCCAAATTACTCATACAGTTTTAAACAAACGTTGACTGACAGTGTCATTAGATGACACAGTAATTAATGAATCCCTCGCCTGCATGGCTCACGGACTTGAAATTCAACGATACTCATGAACATAGGATTCCCTCAATTGCGAGTCTGTGACTATTTGCTCAGTGAGCTTAACTGTGTGCCGACATGTTCTCCTGGGGTAAGCTTCCAACCTTCTAGTAACAACTCGTGCAAAAGGCCAGCCAAAAGAAATTGCTGACAATAGTTTGGAGCTGTGCTGTTTGGAACTCTAGTGACAAATGGGATCGGGTGTGCAAGGTCAAGTGACCTCACAATAAAACTGTGAAATACATGGTTTTGAAATTACATTTACAAATGCAATGCTTTATTCAGCAAGTTTCTAATCTCATAACTTATTTTTATAAGAGTGTTTAACCAAATTCAAAAAACAAATCAAGATAAAAAATTACTCTTCGAGTTGATGAGGTCCATGAGGGTCTGCTTCCAAAAGGGAGATTAGATGTTTGAGTTCCATCCTTGCATATTTTTTTTCTTAACTATCTCAAGTCTCATGTGAAAGTTATTTATCATTGATAACTTATTTGGATACTGTTTCAGAATTACTTTTCAAAATGTCACGATTTAGTTTTGATACAAATAAAATGAGTTATAAAAGTAAAACATTTTTTTTTTGTTTTTCTGTGAAGGAAATTGTTTTTGTTTCTGACTTCTGAAGAAGTATAAGCATATAAAACACCATGTAAATGCTATTATTTTTTTGCTATTTACCTTATTCAGGAAGGTTCTCTCATTTATTTTTGGTATGAGAAATATCCTCATTGCTTATCCTTAGGGCAAATCGAGTAGGGTTCGCAAATGAGCAAATATGCCCATCCACACCCGCACAATGGAGCAGTCAAAGTAGCAAACATGGCAAAGGCTCAAATTTGAGCATTTGCCCATTTCGTCTCAAGTTGAATCAATTGGTTGAATTTGAGACTAGCAGTTGAGTCTTTTAGAAATATAAGGATATTTCCATAAGTCAAGTGAATAGAGATTGGGTTAAGGAAGTATGCCAAGGGGTGGCAACCAGTTAAGATTTCAAGTTCAAATTATAACTGTCAAAACCATTCATATTATAAAACCTCCACTGTTTTCCCATTTGAGGATCGAATTTTCTGCTTCCATACATTAAGTGTTTTGTATCAAAAGAGATTACACAGAATACGATTTAGTTTGAAGTTTCTTGTTGTTTGAAGTGCTGCATCAACAAGAAGGAGATTGTGGTATCCTGGGAGACGAACGCCAATCAACCTTATGGCATTATTGTGGGGGAGTATTCGTTTGAAGGACATGGAGAATTTCTCCAGCCTCAATCCAAGTAAGTGATTTCTCTCTTTTCTTTTCTAATGAACATGTTGTGAATGAATGCTTGATTTACTTTGATATTTGGATTGTTGTTTTCATTTAAATATTTCTGCAATAGGGTATTGATTGAATATAGTAAGTTTTCATTTGTGTTTAACATTGCTGTAGAATTGAAACAACATCCGTATACAAATTAGTGTAGACAAGGTGTTTGTGAAAACACCACGGTGGCATTTTAGGTTTCTGATAGTTTTAAAGGTAAAGCCTTTCATCATTATAACTTGTTTTGTTTTGAGTACTCCCTATACAGATTCTAACAATCTTAAAATGAATATAATTATTAGTTAGAATTTATACAAGGTTGCATACTTGAAGGGCATGGCATTGATTAGTGATTGCCATAACCTTAAGGTGAGCCATGGCAAGTTCTTTGGAAAAGAAAAAACTGTCAGGACAGTTTGTGACAAGAATCTTGTTGTTGTTGCAACTTCTGAAAATGATATGGTCGAGAAACCAGTTGGATGGTGGATAGATACTGGTGCGACTCGACATATATGTTCAGAAAAGTCTATGTTTGCAACTTATCAATCCAACACCGAAGTAGAACCGGTGTTCATGAGCAACAACGCTTCTTCAAGTGTTGAAGGTATAGGAAAAGTTGTGCTCAAGATGAATTCGGGCAGAGAATTAACTCTAAATGATGTACTTCATGTCCCTGAAATTCAAAGAAACCTTATTTCAGGTTCATTGCTAGTTAAGCATGGTATTAAGATAACTTTTGTATATGACAAAGTTATGTTATCTAAGAATGATATGGATGTAGGTACGGGTTACCTATGTAATGGTATCTTTAAGATGAATACAGTAACGATTACTCCATCCATCAATAAAGTTAACCGTTTCGCTTATTTGCTTGAGTCCTCTAATATGTGGCATGAAAGATTATGACATATAAATTATGCTTCTTTAAGAAAATTCATTAACACAGAATGCTTGCCTAATTTTCAGATTGATGTAAGTAAAAAATATGAGACTTGTGTAGAAGCAAAACTAGAAAAGCCACCATTTCATTAAATAGAAGATAGGAAAACAGAACCACTTGAATTAATTGTTAGAGCACTGCTCGGTCGAACTCGCAAGCGTTGCTATCTCAAGCTTGTTTGTTAAGTTTAGTTGCCAAAACTATAAGTCTTGATTACTAGTCTACTTATAGCTAAGTCTCGGACTAGGATAGAAAGTGTAGTTGAGCTCTAGACTCCACGGCGTTCATCATACAAAGACGAAGAACTACTCAAGGAACTGGTGTAACTTCATCCACAAAAAGGTATGTGGAGACTTGAACTTATCTATCACTCAAAAGTCTATCTACTCTATCTCCTATCTTGAGACAAAAGTCGTATTGCTATATATACTTCGATCATACACATTTGTTATTTCGAGCCGAGTTTATCTCGCTTATATTTTTCTCGAAATATGTGTTGGTAAGCTTTCGTTTTGGCCGAGTTCATCTTTACTCGTGACGAAAGTCATGCTATTGTTTCAATCTCTCGAAAATCGCTTTGATGAAAAATAGTGTGTGAATAACCGCTATATATAACATCCTCTAAGAATGTTTCAATGATTTAAATGAGAGTTTAGAATATATAACCTTGAATGGATATAGAAATTGTATGTGAACTCATACTTGTATAAGTCCAAAATCCTTGAACCAAAGTATGCGTACTTTGCTGTTTAGGATAACAGGAGCTAAGTCCGCGTACCTGTACGCGTACTGTCGGAAGTTCACATCCTGTGAATTTCTGTTGGAGTTTGTGAACTGAAAACAAGCTCAGTCCGGGTACTTAAGTATGCGTACCCGTATGCGTACTTAAGTGGGTTATTTTCTAAAAACGGTTTATTCGTGAACTAAGACATTTATAAATTAAGCAATGCATATTTGCAAACCGTGGCTATAATGTTCATGAATTGATTCGAGTGAATCAAAATCGTTTTTGCTTCGATTGTGTCTTGTATACTTCTATGAGATCTAAGCAATTGAACAACTCTCTAACTAGTTCATTTGAGTCACTTGAACTAGTTATGGTGAAGATGAATAAGGTTGATATGAAAGTGTTCATATGGCTAACCATTGGTTAACTACTGTTGAACCAACTAGGTGTACACGTTTAGGTACGGTTACACAAACCTAAATGAACGTGCATTTCATTTGTGTATGACAAGCTAAGTTCGATCTAACGGTTGGAAGATATTAGCTTGAATCTAATCAGGTTTACATCTAACGGTGAATATTGAATGCTTTTTTACCAAGGTAACTGAGATTGCAAACCCTGATTTTGAGACTATATAAAGGAGAACGCTAGCAACTGGGAAACCTAATCCCCACACCTCATGTGTGATGCTAGTTGTATAAGCTAGAGTCAATTCTCCTTTAACCTTAAGTTTTTATCGAGACCCTGCAGGTTAACGACTTGAAGACTTCATTGGGATTGTGAAGCCAGACCCAACTATTTTCTCTGTAGTTGCGTGATCTGATCTTGATGTTTCTATCGTATTTGAGTACAATCGTAAGATTGGCTTGAGATTAATTTCTCCAATAGGCAAGATAGAAAAGAAGTCACAAACATTTTCGTCTCATCGTTTGTGATTCCGCAATATCTTGTTTCGCTAGTCGATTAAGATTATTGCGAGGTGATTGATAATTCTAGGCTGTTCTTCGGGAATATAAGTCCGGGTTATCGATTTGTTCCTGTTCACCTTGATTTATCAAAAGACAGAACAAAACTCGTAGGTATTTCTGTGGGAGACAGATTTATCTATTCTTGTAGACTTTTCTGTGTGATACAGATTTGTTTATTAAAGTCTTCGAATTTGGGTCGTAGCAACTCTTAGTTGTGGGTGAGATTAGCTAAGGGAATCAATTGCGTAGTATCCTGCTGGGATCAGAGACGTAAGGAGCACAACTGTACCTTGGATCAGTGTGAGATTGATTGGGGTTCAACTACAGTCCATACCGAAGTTAGTTTGTAGTAGGCTAGTGTCTGTAGCGGCTTAATATAGTGTGTGTTCAATCTGGACTAGGTCCCGGGGTTTTTCTGTATTTGCGGTTTCCTCGTTAACAAAACTTATGGTGTCTGTGTTATTTCTTTTCCGTATTATATTTTGTTATATAATTGAATAGGTTGTGTGTTGTATCAATCAATTGGTAAATCCAACCTTTGGTTGTTGATTGAAATTGATTGATCCTTAAACATTGGTCTTTGGTACCGTTCAAGTTATTTCTCTTTTATTCAATCAGACTAACATATTTCTATTTGTTTGAGTTGGGATTGAATCGAGAAATTGAGATATAACTCTATGATATACTTTTTATTAAGATTGAGTCTGAATGTCTAGTTGATTCTCTTAAAAGTATAATTGAGTTGGTCCATACAGATTGCTAAGCGAAATATTGGGTGAGGTTGATAGACCCCCACTTTTTCAATTGGTATCAAAGCAGGCAAACACGTTTAAAGACCTTATAAGTCTGTGTTTGTAGCGATCTGACTCTATGGACATAAATTCTATCTCCATAAACGTACCACCAGTCTTCGATGGCTCAAACTACTTGTGGTGGAAAATTGCTATGCGTTCTTTTCTTCAAGCTCGTGATTTTCAAACATGGGTACGTGTTGTTAATGGCTATACTCCTCCGGTTGATACAGAAGGAGATGTGTCTATACCCAAGGATATTGGTAGATATAGTCCATAAGAAATCCTTGCTGCAAAGTAAAATTCTGACGGCTTAAATGCTATCATACATGCCATTACCCCAGACCTTCAACATCATGTGACTACTTGCACGAAGTGCAAAGAAGCCTGGGATATCTTAGAAACCGTATTTGAAGGGAATACCTGTGAAAAGAAAGCTAGGCTTCAAAACCTAAATTATGATTGGGAAAACCTTCGTATGGAAAATGAAGAATCATTTGATGAGTTTAATCACAAAGTGTCTGAAATTGTTAATGCATCCTTTGCATTGGGTAAGACTATTCCTGAAAAGGACATTGTGATGAAGATTCTCAGATCTCTGCCATATAGATACGATTCTAAGAAGCATGGCATCGTTGAAGGAAATAATCTCACAACGCTTTCCATAAATACTCTGGTTGGGAAGTTAAATATCTTTGATCATGAGCATACATCCAAATCTGGGAAGGATGTTGCTTTCAAAGCACAAAAGAACACTAAATTACTTGATAAAAGTAAAAGTGTTGCATCTTTGAAGATGATCTTTCTGAGGATGATTCATCAGATGAAGATCTTGACAAGTCAGTCTCGTTGATCACAAGACAGTTTAGGGATCTTCTTTTGAAGAGAAGTAAATGGTTCTCCAGAGATAAATCCAGGTCATCAGATAAACCCCATAATCGTGTTCCTCCTAAAAACAGGGATAATGATGAAACTGATGACGAGGATATGCCTAAGTGCTTTAAGTGTAAAGACTTTGGTTATTTTGCAAATGAGTGTCCAAATCGAAAGAAATACACTGGGAACAAAGGTCTTGCTACAACTCTTGATGAAATGTCTGACAACTATGATTCTAATGAAGACGAAAAGTCAAGTGTTGCACTTCTTTGTGAAAATATTGATTTTGATAATTGTAGCAATACATACATCAATCTCGATAGTCTTTCAGAAGAAAACTCAACCAATCTGGAAGAAAAAAATTGACCTTTCTGTTGGAAACTCTCTGTCAAATTTTTCAGGTTCCACTATGTGTCTAGCAGCTTCCACATCTCGGATGCCTGTGTCATATTCCAGGTTGACATGCTCTTATTGTTCGCTCAAAGGTCATGAACTGTCAAAGTGTTTCAAGTACAAACACAAATTGAGGCATGTCAATAAACTTCAACGAATAGCGAATCGATTAGCAAACAAGCTTAAACTTGTTCAAAAGACCGCTGAGGTATGTAATATTTTATCTTCGTCGAAGAAGTTAGTTTCCAAGGATAAGACAAGACCATTTGAAAGAAGTTTATGGTCTAAACGCTATGAGAAACAGGGTTCTATGAATTCCTTTCAAAAAGGTTACGGTGGACAGATTATTGTTTACCCCAGCACAACTTAAATTGTGTTAGTTAGTGCATCTTGTCTCATGTGCCTGATCAAAAGAGACAAGATTTTGCACATCCAAGGCTTTAGAAAAAGATAAATGGTTTTAAAATTGTTTGTTTTTCTTTTTAGCTCTGAGTGTTTTGCAAGATTGGAATTCTTCCATATCTAATTGATACTGGAAAGGACTTCCCTGGTCAATCAATAAAAGAGAGTTATTCTCGATAATTCTGCCTTTCTTAGGGTTGTGAGTTGTGCGTGCGCGAATAAGTGTTTACAGGTTTCGTAACCCTACATTCTTTTTTCCTTCTCTGAAAATCTTTTTAACTTAAGATTACTTGTTGAGTTTAAGTTGTGATTTCCTCTCATAAACCCGTACGCATATGGATACTCCAAGCATCATGTCTTCTGATGGAAAAGATGTTAATATGATTGTTAATCCATCAATCATGAAGGAAAAATAAAAATCTCTGTTACCTCCAACTTTGAAAGAAAAAGAAGGAATGTGATGAAGCCAAGAGCTGTTCCTTCAAATTCTCAGAAGTTTTCTGATGCTCTTGAAGAGTTGAAGGGGACAAGAAAGGAGATTCAACAAATAAAGGCTGTTGTTATGGGAACTCTTGAAATTCAGAAGGCCCTGGTTCGACATCATCATCCTAGAAGGTTTGTTGGAATTGACTCCTTTCTTCACGAACCATATGTTCCCATGGATGTTGACGACAATGAGTTCGGGGACGATAAAGAATTTTTCAGAGGTCTCAATGTCTAGGAAACTTCTTATGAGAATTAATTCTTGTGTTTTTAAGAAGGATAACTAGGGTTTTGAATAGCCGTTTTTGTGATTACACATAGCTATGTCCAAACGATTTTCATCTTGCAATGTTTTTAGATTTATTTATTTAAATTCTAAAGTTGATTTGGAAGATGATTTTGCAGTATTAATCTTTATGGTTTTATATATTGAAATTTGTTATGGGATATGTGTGTTTGCGTCCGTGAACTGTGATTGTCCCATACGTGGTCAAAATTTAAGTCATTCATATGTCGATATGCAAGTATGGATAAAAGATTGAATGAACTTTTGACAAACAAAAGATAAGCCTATTATGTCTTAATGCAAATATTGATGGAAGATAGGATGAGCTTTTGTTTACAAAGATTAAGTCTATTATATGTCATTGTGAAAATGGTGATAAAGAATAGAATGAATCTTTGTTTATTCCGCAGTATTGATCTTCCCTGATCCATATTCTTATGTTAAATACTGTGCGGCTCCGTAAGTACTCTTATGTGAGCATTTCCGATTAAATTAGTCATGGGTTCTCTTGTGGTTAATTTAATTGAGTTTTTTTTTTTAATACAAATTCATGTTTCATGTGATTTGTTAATGTCAAAAGAAATCCTTCTTTTCTTCTGAAAGTAAGGTCACTCTTGTTGTTCTTTCGGGAATGACATTTTATGGGGGAGAGTTCTTAATTGAACTTGTGCTTAATTTCCAAATTTTTATGGGGAGTGCGGCTGTGGAATATTATAGGGGTTATCTTGTATCTTTATAAACTCCTTGATGAATGCATTTAGTTTCGGCTATATGATTGCATCTAAAAAGTTGGTATGTACTTTCTTTTGGTCAATGAAATGTCTCTATGGAAATTTCATTAGGATCCCACTAGTTTTCGTACCTTTGCCAATTTTATTGACAAAAAGGGGGAGAATTAATGTGTAGTTCACACTACAAATACATATGGTTTTCGGATCATTATGTAAGGGGGAGTGGTTTCCATGTGAGATGGAGTATTGACTAAGGGGGAGTGATACATATCACCATAGTATTGTTATCGAAGTTGTGATACAATTGAACTTTGATGTTGTGTAATAATACTATGACACTGTGTAACAATGATTGAGAGCTTTTGTTTTCTCATTGTTATGGCTACGGATCTTCAACAACGGTGATGCTGCATTGAATATCTTTGGAATTGATAGACGCATTTATGTGTCTATTTTCATCTCTATTGTGTATATTGTTAGTACCCATTTTTGTACTTATTTTGGTATTTTATCCCTTTGTAGGTGTTTTTGGAGAAATAGGCTTTTGCGGCGAAATTGGCTCGAAAAGTTGTTAAAGACACCTAGGAGGACATTTGCTATTCGGACTCTCATTTTTGATAAGGGGTAACCCATTTCCAAGCAGCTGCTAAGCACAGACCGGGATTGGATAGGGGGACACCTTCTTTACAGTTTAAAAGGAAAGTTTTGGCGGGAAAAATGGTTTTCACGGACAGATTTTAGGGTTGGAGTTTTGATCGATTTTTATGGAGATTAAAGGGCTGAAATTGATTGGGTTTACTCCTTAGGACTACACAGGCCTGGTAAAGTCTTTGGATTGAACCCAAATTGGCTAGAGATCGAATTAGAGCAAAACAGAGGTGATGGAAGTTTCGGGTCTTTGATGAATTATTTTAGGAATTTCAGGGAGACTAAAGGCAAGATTTTCTTCCCAAAGCTTGATATCTATCTAAGGAAGAGTTTAGAATCAAAAGGAAAGCTCATATACGCGTAGAAATCCTAAAACAAGAAATTGCCGCAACTTTGCCGTGAAGAGAAAGGAAGAGATTTTGGAAGATTTTGGAGAGATTTAATCGGTCTTTTTGATATAAATAGGTTGGTTGGGTCATATAGAAGAGGTGTCGAAAGTTAGGGGAAGTTTAGAACACCACAGAGCCGAGAAATCAAAGTTGAAGAAAACCTGCTGCTGCTGAAGAACACGAAGAACTTCGACCCACACCGAACCATCGCAGAAGCAATCTTATATTCAACTACAGAAAGTTGTTATCGTTTCTGACTGTAATCGCTTTAAACCTTCAGCGACCATTGCTTTCCTTACAAAAAGCTTTCTGTAACTACAGCTCGTCCTTTTTAATAAAAACACCTTATTTGATCAATGAAATCAACTTTTGAGCATATTTTTAATATGAGGAGCTAAACCCCTTAGCCGAGGCGACGGAGGAAGCCATTGTTCCATGAAAAGTGGTATAATTCTATTTTAATTATTTTTGCAATTTTTTATATGATTATTTGCATAGAACTAATATAGGAAAATTGATTCTTATTGAGTAGTCGTGAATTGTTTTGATGGGACATGCTAGGTTTTAAAACTTTTGATGTTTCATGCTTTGTGTTTACAACTATTATTTCAAAAATCTATTAGAGGCAAAATATTAGAATCACTTAAAAAGAAAAAAATTGCATAAATATTGATTAGAGTTTATCATTTAATTGGTCAATGGTGGAATCCAGAGTCTCGGTGTTTTCTTTATATTTTTGATACAACTTTATTTAATTGTTGAGTTTAATTTGAGTCTAGAAAATCCTTCACAAGTCTTAGAGTTCGAATCATTTTTACTACAATTACAAACCACATCAATTTTTGGCGCCGCCGACGAGGACTTGTTTTTAGGGTTTTAGATTTATTTTTATTTTTATTTATTTTGTTCTATTTTACGTTTTTGGGTATTTGTCTTTTGTCTACAGGTTTTGGAACGTAAAGAAAAAAAATTGAGCCAAGGAGTTTGGTGATTTCGTAAAGACTTGGAGCTAAAGATTAAAGCGAAAAGAACGGAAAAGAAGACAATTTTTTTTAGTTTATTTTAAATTTTTATTTTTTTTAGGGTTTTGTTTATTTTAGAAGAAAAAAAATTGTATTAGGGTTTCTTTATTATTTTAATATTTTTTTTGGACTTTTAGCACTCTGGACATTATTTTTATTTTTATATACCCTACGGAAGGGTATCCTTAAATTTAAAACTGTTTGCAGAGAAGGAGGATATTACGATATTGTCTCTGCACCTTGGGTTCGTACACTGACACTGGAGTCAGTGGCCCGAGTCGACTACAACCGATTCATCCCCCGTCTGGAACGGGAGGTAAGATTCTGAACACTCGTGAATCCCCTGTCAGCGAGTTACTGTATTCCTTAAGGTGCATATCTATTGAGGTTCTGAATACGGACATTTATTTTCCTAGTAAAGGGCAAGGCCTGGCCATACAAGATAAGGTTTCGGATTTCATCACCGTTCTCTTCTTGCCCGCCTTAGGAAAATGATACCGAACGCGAACCCAAGCTTAAAATTTTGACTAGAACAAGACCGATAAGGTAACGAGCTTATAGGAAAGTCGTTCAAAAGGATCGTATTGGGCATTTTGTTAGCCTAGCTCAAAGTTCAGGAAGATTACTGGAAGTCGATTAGAGCCACCTTGTAACCCAGGGAAGCGTTGCCAAAGAGGTGGGGGTATCAAAGCTCCTCTGAGCTTCCTTTACTTCTCTTCGACTTACTTTATTCGGATCGTTCTAGAGAGGTTTGCTAAAACTATACCTAGTTGCCTCTTGGAAGGATAGAAGATGGTCTAGAAACAATCTAAGAGAGCCATCATGCTTATTGTTTTCTAGATTTTATAGGTTTGATTTGGTCGAGTCAATCTTGTTTGTGATTGTGTAGAATTCCCTTGCAATTAAGAATGTCGAACTGGTATGATAGAAGCCAATACAATGAGTATCGACCTAAATTTGAATATGGACATCATCATTTTTATGACCATGGCGGGAATAGTAGTTGGGAACGCCAACCTTTTCAAGGTTATGGTTCATACCATGGTGAGCCCAATTACTATCCACACACACACCGGTCATACGAGCAAGAAAATAAGGATTATTATAGTGCTAGTACCTCGTCTTTGGACAATACAATCAAACTGTTGAAAACTAGTCTTTATTATGATCCTTCTGTTCCTATTTATGATCCTTCCGTATCTTTAGAAGAGTCTCTTAAGCAGTTAACTGAGCAAACAAATAGGTTTATGTCGAAAATGAATAGATAAACTGCACCATTGAGAAAACTTTCTATAGAGGAATCCCTCAAGCTGATGGCTGAGACAAACGAAAGACTTGCTCGAAATAATCTTAATTTCCAATACAGTGTTTCCAATAATACCCTTGAAAATAATGATAGTTATTTGCATAATCAAGATGACGAGGTTAGAATTGGTAACACTACATGTTTAGATGAGGTTCAACCATTTCCATGCTATTATAATGACGATTATGATGAGGATAGTGTTGCTGAAGAATCTGAAATATGTAGGCATAGTGATCAGGAATTTGTTACTCCAATTGAGCTTTATAATGATAATGTTATTTCTAGTTCAAATCCAAATAATTTTAATAATTATTCACCTATTCAAAAGGACGAGGATTTGTCTAGAGATATCCCCGTTTTAGATGATGTAGTATTTCCTTTTGATTACGAAGCCAATAATGGTTTAGAGGAATGAGTTTATTCTGAAAATACTGTTTTATTGTTTAGTGATTTAGGAACAATAGTCTTAGACAAAGAAAATGAACTCGTAGAGATGAGTGAGGATGAACTTGACTTAGAAGAATCAATTGCCTATTTTCAGGAATCTGATGACCTAGAAATTAGGGAGATTGTGACTAGTCTAACTAGAGACACTGAAAACTCTAAGTTTGGGGGTGATTATCATTCTCCATGTGCTTTAACTCTTAGAAAGGTCCCTCACTTGGGACTTGACATATGTGCCTCAACCGTTTTAACAGATTATCTTCATACACGTTTTCCTGAAACTAGTGATGTCCATAAGGAAGTTCAGTTGTTAGAAACCCATCCTCTGGTTAATGTGGTTTACCCAGGCTATGATACCCCGATCGACTTTGTTTTCCCACCAAATATTTTTCTTCCAAAAGTGGGAACATATGATTTTCAAATGTGTCAATTATTAAGTTTTGAGACTAAGCCTAAGTACTTTAGGTTAATAACATCGACACATTTTCTTAAGAATGACCACTACTCTCATTGTGGTCAATTATGTAAGTCAAACCTGATTGACTTAGAGGATCCTCAATTATTTAGGTTATTATTATGTGCTTCTAAGTTCTTATTTGAGTTTCTACAGACTCTAGGACCTAATAATTTGGATCTCACTTATGAGGGAATGCATCCAATGAAAATATTTTATTTAGACCCTTTCATAGAGCCTGAACCTGAACCACAATTAGATATAGATATTCTAATCAGGAAACTAGGCAAAGGTTTGCTCGGTTTGTTCATTTTCTTGGCATGTTGCAGATTCCTTTTACTTGTGATAGCTCTATTTGGTTTTGAAGACCCACAGTTATTCCGACTGTTACTATATGATTCGAGGTGACTAATTCTTTCCTAGTCTGGCTGAAGACTTTAAACTTAGCACTTCCTTGGAGGTAACCCATGGCTCATGCAACACGGTAATATCTTTCCTTAACTCTTTTGCTTCAAATGGTAACAGTTTCTCCTTGTTCATGCTTTTAATTTTATCTTTAGAACATTGAGGACAATGTTAGATTTAAGTGTGGGGGTATGGGAGAAACTTTTTAGTTGCATTATAAACTCCAGAGCCTAGAAATTTATGCCTATTAAGGATGGCACTAACCAATCTAAGTGGATGGAAGCATTTTGGTTTTAGGAGTTGAGGAACCAATCTGAGTGGATGGAAACATCTATATAGAGTCTATTCATAAAAGCACGGAGCTCAGGTGTTAGAAATAACATGATAGTTTCACCGTATCTCGGAATCATCTTATTACTTCTGTTTTTGTTTTTGCAAATTTTTATGTTGATGTCTACTGGGTTGAAATAGGGTGATTGAGTTACTAAACCCTGAACCCTGAACACTTGGATTGCAATATGTGTGTGTTCTCCCTGTCTCCGTCGCCTAAACAAGCGTGTAACGCAGGATCCACGGGAATTACCATGTAATCTGCTGACAAGAAGCATGCGCTTGGATCCAAAAGATCTAATCATGTCGTTAAAAATAAATAAAAAATAATAATAATAAATAAATAAATAAAGGTTTATTATAAAGTCGACCACTGGTTCCCTTGTATATGCCAGCTGAGTTGATGTAGATTTAGGATTGTCGACCACTGGTTCCCTTGTATATGCCAGTTGTGTTGATATTAGT
>JAJJMB010014260.1:467246-527612 GCA_023531105.1 Papaver atlanticum
TATAAAATTAATGCTTTTCGAGACCGCATATTCCGTTAGAATCACATCCAGTTTAGAAAATTCAATAATTAAGTTGGCTGAGCCGTTTTATACAGGGGCGAAGCCGGGAGTAAATCAGATACCGTCACTACAGTCAGTCTGCATAAGCGTATATTATTGTCTCAAGAGTGTGTGTCTAGACTCTAGGGTTTCCCGGACTCTTTGTGGTGAATGCAAACTGAGAACAAGAGAGTAAGAAGGTCACTTAGATTAACGGCTAACAGAAACTTGTTTAACTGCTGAGCACACAGTAGTTAATTTGTAGCTTTTGGATGATAACAACTGAAGACAAGTTTAATTGATTGTCGACGTATATGTGTGTGTAAAGAGGTTTTTAAGGATAACGTTTCCTTTTTCTTTTTATCTATAAAAATGTACGTTGAACATCATCTTCATTTTAATTCGTCTCTTGTTCTTTTCTTCTGCAGCTTTTTTTCTTCTTCTTCTAAGTTCCTTTATACGACCATTAAAGATGTTGCCGCATTGATATGCTTTTTCTGCATATACATGCATTCACACTTTTTTGCTTTTCTTCTTTTTGTTCGGCCTTGTTACACTCACCAGTAACCAAAGTTCAAAGATATACTTATATCTAGGAACAAGTTTGCAGAAAGAGCAAAGAGATGAAAACTGATAAGTGATAACCAAAGAATAAAGTTAAGCTCCATTATAATGTTTTTCCCTTCTATGTCTAGGCCTTTCGATAGGATTTGTATACCGAACATGGGTACGTCTTCTCTAAAATATCAGCACCTAAATAGGCTTTGTATCTTATCATCTCAAATTATTGGTTGTTTTTGGGCCAAAGAGAAGATTCTTCTCTCGCATTCTTTAGCATTTGCTGTTTAGCTATGTAGCACATTAGCACTGCACTATATAACACTGGGCTCTCTGCATTTTTGAAGTGACTAAGATGGTCCAAATGTCATTTTCATGTTGTCTATTTTGTTTCAGATTTTTTTGTTTTCTGTTTTTGCAAAAGACAATTTCGTTAAAGTCTATAATACTTGGGTAAAAATTTCATGATACTCGGGAGTGTACGTAGCTGACCAACTGGTCAGCAGGTCTATCCGTTTGTACATGGATACTAGCATGTGTCTCCTTTGATGCTTCTCCACTCCAGTGCTGCATTTTCATTGTTAAAGAAGATTATCTTGCAGTTTCGATGCTTTTCTTTTTTCCGGTCTGGTTAACTTAAAAACTGAGTTCGTATGCCAACATAGACTTGCATTTAACTTAATTAATAACCTTGAACATTAACACACAGTCCATAGAGTGAAGTTCAAACTTCTAAGGGCACAAGTAAAGAATCGAAAAACATCGCATTTTTTTCCTGGCATAAGTTGGTCAAGTTACGAAACTCTTCAAAATTCCTTACTTGACAGCAATAGTTGGTAAGAAGAATTGCTGCATACTATGGATAATCACATTATTTTCTTCAACTAATCAAACCTTAATCATCCCCCCTTTCCTATTTTCTGTTTGAAGGCAGACAAATAATCAATGGAATCAAAGTTAGGTCGTCTTATCGTGTTTAGTCAAAGTTGACAAGAAGATAATGTGATGGCTCATGCTTGATTGGTGCAACCGTGCAAGATTATCTAAGGATTCCAATAAAACATGAGGTTAATTATGTGATTGGATATTTAGATTATGAGGCTCTTAGATTATTTAATGTCTGTAATTCTTTGAATGACTCCCCTGACTGCAATAATACTAGGTATGACCACATTTCTTGGTTTAGAAAAGGGTTAAATGAGCAACTAAATTTGGCTCATAAAGTAAACAACAACAACAAGAACAAGGGTGTTTGTGTTTTGCTGACTCGCCATTTGGATCTGAGTTGGTTTTTGTCTTTACACGAATCAGATGTCGGGTCGTTTATTTTTTAGACTGAGTTGGATCTAGCTCACGATCTTACTCAGATCTAAACTTGATTCGGGCCTGTTTGAGTCAGGGATTAAAATGCTTCTAATTCATGGGACTAGACCACTGATTCACACATCTTTGAATCAGTTGAATCGGTTTTGACTCAAAAAAACAACACATTGAGCAAGATCCAAATGAATTGAGTGATTTTACTCAGATATAAACGAGTCAGATCCACAAAAAAAAAAAAAATACAAGATGTAAGTGTTTGTTGATTCCAACAAATACCTCTTGGTATAAAAATATGTGTTTTTTTGCGAGTGCGTCTTGACTATTAAGACTGGCAGGTGCATTCTTTTCAAGGGTAACATGAATCACATGATCAACTGAATCACATGATCAACTGAATCACATATTAGTGAATGATGTGTGTAGACAGTGTGGAGTCATTCTAAGATCACAGGGGCCTTTTTTTATGGATAGATTCGTTTGTAGTTGATGTGGCACCACGTAAGATCGGTCTGTTGGTTTTGTACACCACTATCTTTTCGAGAACATTTAAACCTTTTTTCATGTATTGGATTACACACATTGGCAATGACATTTCAATTAAATTGGTTTTCTCTTTTAAGCAGGGACCAACTAGAGCATCTTCGCGAAATAGATGTTATCTGCTTTACCTTTGAACAGCATTGTTGTGGACGTACGCATCCTCTCCTGCGTTTACAAAAACCTTTATCTCAACCGATAAAATAGCCGGTTTCATCTGAGTTCGAAACTCATCACTATCTTATTTTTTATTTAGCAATCAAAAAAAAAAAATTGTCACAGTGCAATGAGTAAGCCAACAACTAGTAAAATTGGTTGACCAAAACTTGAACACAAAGAGGAAGAAGTTCTCATAGATAGGAAAAAAAGAATGTCTAAACGAAAAGAAATGGTAGTACTAGTTAGGCTATATTATATGGAATTATGGAGTCCATTAATTATGTTATAAGGTTATACATCTTAATCAACAATGAGCTGCTACATGACACCAAATCGTCACAAAGTTTGGTGGGTTATTTCCAGTTATATTAAGCTAATAAACGCGTAATCTTCACAAAAGTAGCTAAACAAACGAATACTAGTACATCACCACCCACCAGTCCAAATTGGTAATAGCTAGCTCGTACGAGACTTTCAATCGTCATTGAAATGGATAACTTAGATCTCACTATCTGTTTGTACGTATTATCATTAACAGTATCTTAATTCGGTTTTCTTATTTGCATTAACCAAAAAAAAAATATAAAAAAATAGAGAAATAAACGAGTACAATTTACATAGATATTGCAATTTTTGGCTGCTATAACAGGCGTTAATGGTTCATTACATCACCTCACATATACCTATCAGTGATAGGCAACAAATACATAATCCATGGAGGAAAACTCTCAGAACTCCAAAACTAAACCAAAAATCCAAAACAACAAAATAAATAAATCCCCCACTTGATTTTAGTTCCACAAAAAAAAATCAAAAAAAAAATCACTTCAGCTAAACTAAAAATATCTGTAAGTGGCATCACTGGCTTTTAACTCTTTCAGATCAGTGAATAGGACTGCGATTTATAATGCGAATTCGCTGTATATATTAGAAACTATTGCGTATAATGTTATTACATCCATCAATCATCATCATCGTCGTCAAATTCCACCTTCACCACATAAAATTTCAAAAGTATATATGATCAAATTTGCTATCACTTTGCCAAAAATAGTGATAAGCCTTGGTCCTGTCCGGTTTTGAGAGTGATCAACCAATTTCGTCACTCTACTGCCAAACTCAAGGGGTCCACACGGAAAGGCCGGTTTCTGTTTGTTTGTTTCAGTTAGGCCCAAGCCCACATCACGATCCAAAAAGCTAGAGGCACACCGCACATGATACAACATGTTTCCGGTTCTTTTGTTTAGTTTTTCTGGGAAGGGTGAAGGTTCTTAATCCGGAAGGCCAATTAAATTGACCTCCAAATTGCAGATGATGTTGATGATGATAATAAAAAGAAAAGAGAGACGGCACCGCCAAGGAATTGCACGAACGAGACGCGCATGGGCGAGGATGATGATACACCGCCGTCCTCTAAACTTTCGCCACCGCCTAAGTATGTCATTGTTGAGTTGTACAATGGCAACTCTGCTGCCTCTGGATATTTCGTGGATTTTTTACTGCAACAACATAGGAAAACATTGATCAATACCAAATTGTTAAATGTAAATTTAAAGGGTAAATAATAGACATTACTAACTGTGATAATTGGCGGTTGTAAATTTACCTGGTGGATAATGGAGGGCAGAAGGTGATAACATAACTCGCAGAAGCACAAGTGAAAGTGCTGGTTCCATCATCATACGCGTAACTATAAGCCCGAGGACAAGCATTCTTGAAGAATTCAGAGTAAGAAGATGGTTTGCAGGTATTTGGATTTCCATATGCGCCACTACAACAATACTGAGGATCACCGAAGGCTTCACACGCGCTTTTGCAAGCAACATGGCTACCATCTTCGCTCGTTACTTTCAAGTCATTAGGGCAAAGATCATTTAAATTCACAACACAACCAGTTGTACTACAATTCCCACCTGTTCCACCTTCTGGAACCACCAACATGGGCAGATTATAACCGTCTACCAAACTAACGTCGTAGAAATCAAGCCCGTTTGCACCGTTTAATGTGAATTCAGCTAGTGTAGCCGGTGGTGTTGCACCGCCTCCAGAACATTCTACTTTTCCTGAACCACAGTCACCTGATATGCAAGAAAATTTCCCTGTCGAGTCTTCACTGCAATGAGTTCTACCCCATAACCGACCTGACCATGACGTTGGAACGGTCACAATTCTAGATTCATCTTTCTGTAATGCGAACCCTGTTGTGTCAAGAGGAGATATTCCTGCACTTGATAGTATTCCTGGCCATACTGTTTGACTACACTTGTTTATCATAGTAAACGTGACCGACAATACCCCTGAAAAGATCGTAACAACAAAATTTTAACATTAGATAAGTTTTGATTAATCAAACACAACATTGAAGTATGGTTTATTTCAAAAGTATGTCTTAAAGGTGATGCAGAGGAAGAAACAGAGTATATGAACACCAAAACTAACCTGAAACATTAAGGATCAACAAAAAGGAAATTAAGGCAATAAAGCGGTTCCCTCGAGCCATTTGATTTAGCTGAGAAATGTAGAGAGAAGAATTGGAGGAAGAAGGAGAAGCTAAGTAGAGTCGGTTACCAAACTCTGTTTCTGTCTTTGGGAGTAAAAAAAACAGAACAGAGAGAGATTTTTTGTAATTGAGAAGTTGGGAGGAGGATTTATAGAAAAAGGATGACAAGTAAAATGGGATGGGATGGCGTATGGGAGCACATGTTACTGTATATATACTGGTCCCACCGACTTAACCAATTCAAGCAATGATGTCGGCAGATTTAGGCAGTACTCAATAAGACTTTTTTTTTTTTTTTTTTGTACGTATCCGACCACTAAGAAAATCACTGCTACTTAGAGATTTGAGCAAATCACTCTTATTTTGGGAACATTTCTTTATAAAGAAGAAAAATAAACTAAATGGTTGGAATTTAATTCCGAGAAAAATCATTCTTCTTTCGATTTAATCGGATCTTATTAATACTTGTATTTGTCTTACTCCGGTAATCCTTCTCTTTCTCTTATTGGATTTCTCGGTATTGTACTCTTACGGTATGTTCTTGTTACTTTGTATTCTCTTATTTTCGATCTTAAACTTAAACTCATTGTAACCTTGAAATCCCATTAATGAAAAGGTTCCTTATTTATTCAAAAAAAAAAAAAAAAAAAAAAAGTTGCTTTTGATGAGAGGAGAAGGAGAAGATATTTTGCATGGCAACATATTATAAGTAATAACGTATGTGTTGAATTCAATGTAAAACTGAATTTGCAGTAGTCTTCTTCAGCGTAAAAAAGTTCGGTCTAATTTCAGTGTCAGGACAGGAATTAGTTGGATGATAAAACAAGGAATGTGATGCATCATGTGTTTCAAGTTTGGACATTTCGCATTCCTTGCTTATCTTGAACACTTGGAGCTAAGAAACTATTTTTGATTCCTGATATGACAAATTACACATCAAAAGCAATATGAAGTCTAAACAGGTTTCATTTTTTAACTTACGCACACTAGACGTAGGATATGAGATTATAAACGAGCATACTAGTTTTTGTTTACGATATGAGATTATAAACAAGTTTTCGTTTGCATTTAAACACAAAGAGTAGCCGATTTCGTGTCTTTTCATTTTCTGTTCCAGGGTTTTATCCGAGCACCTTTTCCATAGCTTGAAATGGCAAATGCGGGAAGGATCATGTTGGCACCAAGTCAAGTATGGCCTGCAACGTCTCTCCGAAACTGACTTTTCAGTTAAACAATGGAAATCTAGAAATTGGGCCATATTCCTACCTGGTTCATTCTCTACAGTTACTTGGCCACGTTTGCTGAATTAGACTCCGTAAATTACTCTTAAATTACCTTATCAACTTTTGTACTTCAAACACTACTGAGTTGCACAGACGCGGACGCGTAGACTACTAGTATTTGGGCTTCCAACTCAAAACCAATTGGCAATGAGTGGAGAGGCCCTCATGCATATAAGGAGGATCTGGTCTAGGAAGGTAAGCTATGTGGGACTAATCCTCAACATAGACGACGCGGAAGCGGACACGACCAAATTCTCAAAAAAGTAGGACGCGGACACGTATATACATATTTTTTTATATATACAATCATGTATTTATACAACAAAATCAAGTGTTTCGATCCTGAAATTAGAAAATGATGCTGCATTATGTTGTTTTTTTGTGTAAATTTCAAAAGAAAAGAAGAGATCGTTTGTTTATACACGCTGAAGGTCAAGCAAGCAATCACTATTAAAAACATGGCACAATCAAAATGCATTCTTAGAACGACACATGTCCGACCAAGAGTAGTTACATAATGTCATTTCCAAATACAAAACCCTAAAAAGACCTAACCATCCCATTTATTCACGATGTACGTAGAATAAATGTTGGTGATCATTGTTTACTGATGAAAGATCAATGTGTATGGATCTGTAATGTAATTAATTAATGTTTCAGATACATTTCCTTCAGCTTATTATTCCATATTCTAATCGGATGAATCGGTTTAACGATTGATCTAAATGTTTGTCTTTCTTCATTTAGTTAATAATAGTAAAAATAAAGAAAGAATGTTAAATGAAAACGAAAAAAAAAAAAAACACGTTAAACCCAAGTCATCGGTGCGTCCAAACCAAACACGAATGGGACGCGCATATTGGGGCGTCGGACACGCGTCGTGTCAACGTCCAACACGCGTCTTGTGTCCAACACGTGTTGAACGCGGACACGGATCAAAAAGTGCAGCGTCCATGCACCCAGACTAGGAATAATTAAATTGCAATGACTTATTTTTCTTCTCAAATTCTTGTTAGACCTAGAGATAGAAAACTGCGAATAGTATCAAGAAAAACATATAAATAATTCATTTTTGCACACACCTATTACTATTAGTACTAGCTGTAGCTGTTCCAAAAGATAAGAAAATGAGTCTAAACAGCCCACATTATTACTTGACCTGGGTTTTTTTCTTTTCGTTTCTTGTTTAGCTTGATATATCAAGAATCACACGTTCACACTTAACAAGCTCAGGTTGACATCATGATCCACATATTCAAACAAATTATGCATCGAAATGACCCTCGAGTCACCTGAATGTTCCTATTATTTATAGATTTGAGTACAATAACATATCCTCTCAATTTGATGATCAGTTTGCTTGGAGGCAACTCTAACAGAATAGTGGTACCTGTAGCGAAACGTCTCTTGAGTCACCGGAAATCCAATATTATATAAACACAAAACGCCCCCTTCTTTTCCTCTATGAAATTTGCTAACTACTAACTAATAATACAAAACCATTGTAGTCTAAGGTTCCTCTCTATCTGTGGAACTCTTAGGTGAAGTGATTGCAGCAGTGTCAGTATAGTGGACGATGTTCACTACCGAGAGAGACATCCAGAAGTTGACCTTTTCACCTTTTTCCGATCAAAATTCTGTGTCCAAATGAAAACAGTCCAAGTATTTTTGCGGACCGTCCATGAAAGCCTTTTTGGGCGACGCGATAAGAATTGGGAGCTCTTTGTGCGACTTGCGTCGAATACTCCTTTGGGACGATAATTTAAAGGCTTGAGAGAGGAAGAACATTAGGGAGGGGCCATCTAGCATCCAATTGACGGTCCATGGACAACTGAGGGAAAGGTGTAAAGATCACGAGATATGAGTGCTGCCTGTAATATTCTCATCAACCAATTTGAGAATTTTTCACGTAGTCTATTAGACGGAAACAAAAATTCATAGCATCTTGCTCTTTCTGTGATATTTCCCCTTCATATTCACCCGCAAATATCTACATCCTTTAATGTCTATCACACTCAAAGCAGTACTGTGAAGATATACTGTTTCCCTGGTGCTGGTTTGCATTAAATATCTAGGCTATTAGGACCGAACAGGCAAAGATATTTTCTAAAAAGTAAATGAAATGACGTATTTTTAAAAAGAACTAGAATCCTTGCCATCTTTTTTATTTTAAAGAATCACAAGTTCATTAGTGTATAATACCATACAGGTACGTATAAGCAAATCTTGATTACATTACTCTTGTTTGTTTCTTTATGTAAGTTTTATGAAAAGGTGCGTCTCAGGACTTACCGACCAGACTAAATGACAATGCTTAGCTCTGTTTTTAACTATTTTATCTGATCTTTTTCATGGTAGTCTACTTAACTATATCAATTGTGGACTACGATAGATATTTAACCTGTTGTCTCTTGTATTCAACTGCATGGATGATGGAGTTAGATACTGTGGTATATTCTTTGGGATCATCTGTCAGAAAAATATATGACCACGACATGCAATGCCTAAGAGGGTGCCCAATCTTGGCAGGCCAGCGCTGATCATGATCTTATATGTATCTGGTACAGAAGAATCGTACACTTATAAATGCTTGATAACTGGAACAACCGATAATGAACCTTCTCTCTAGTTTCCTATTATGGTGGCTAAGCTCTGGACAGGAAACACCATTTAAAACATGGTCCAACCCAAACCCCACAGTATTAAGTAGGGGTTAACTGTAGCCCCTACACAAATTACTTAGATAGTGCACACCATAAGACACTTCTTTTTTTTCTTAAGTTGATTTTTTTGCAGAGTAGTGCCTCCTATTACTAAGTAGTACTCCCTCCAATTCTGGAAAAGAGATACTATCATTTTTTTTCATTTTAGCCTAAACATACGCCAAATTAAAAAAGTGATAGTATCTCCTTTTCAAAAACGGGTGAACATTAAATAAGATTTGGTGGTGCAGCTTAGGTGCAGCTTAGTAGCAATGCAGTGGGGTTTAGACATGGTGTGGTGTGTTGATGTAGGGTGTAGTATACATATAAGATCTGGTTTTGTAGTTGTTCAGTTGTTGTTATCCATTTGTTCCTCACTCCTACAAGGTTATGACTAGGATGGTAGGGTTGGATACAAAAATCTGAAAGACACTACACAACTACCCCCACATTCAGATGTTTGACACATTTTAATTAGCACCCAAAAATTAGACCCTTGTTCTAGTGGATCTAAATTCACATATTCTAGTGTATCTAAATTCACACCAGACTGTCCTAATTCATTTAACCCTTCCTATACTATCATCTTTAATAAGCAATTATCACCGTTAAGCACGTTTCTGAATGACCATATTAGCTAAGACTCAAGCTAGTATTTCAATGGCGAATCAGTTTCTAATTAGTCAAATAGAAGACTATTTAGCTTTTAGCTATCTTTAGTTCATGCAGGCTAGTCAGTCATGAAAGGCACTTTCTCGATTAAGCAAGAGTGCTAGAGCCAACACAAATAGCCAAAATCATGGGTTTCGACACTGTAAACACCGAGACAATAATTTTACTGCAACAAATTTTTTGATACTTGGGGATGAGTTCTTCTTCATATAGTTTACAAATAATTGAAACTTAATTTGGCTCTTTATGCACCTTGGACTGAGAGATCTTAATGTGAACTAAAATTTTAGATCTCTTGAGGGGTAACAAAACTTTCTAACGGAGATAACATTATCAAATAAAATTAGTACATACCTTTTTCAAGCCTCGGGATAATGGATAAACACCAAATATTCCATGAGGACCACGACTGACAGAAGGGATTGGACGGTCACATCTGGATGAGGGTATCAGTGGATTGATTCCCTCTAGCAATCTAGCTTCAGTGATAAAGAAGAATTAGCTGTATGAAAGTGATTCAGTAACTTAAGTCAGATGGCATTTGCTTTGCAAGAGAATGAAGGAAATCAAACAGTGATTTCCTTGCCCCGATCAACGTCTTATCAGAAATGCCTTCATTCTCACTATTGAGCTGCCGTTCTTCAATGGAATGTACTTTTCGAACAAGTTTTCGTAATTCCTGATACAGGGCACCTCAAGAGATTTAGTGCTTGAGAAAGAAAAGAAACTAGACAGCTAAAGCAACGTATTACGATTCCTTCATCATTTTTCTCATGTGGTACTCCATCACGCGATCCATATAGCACTCAGAACGAATGATGAAACTACAGTGAAGCTATGATACTTATAAGTAGCATGGGAGACCATTAGTGAATCAACTTCAAACAATTAGTTCTACATTTGAGTCAATATCAAATGCGAAGTACAGACCAACCTAAACAGTAGCATTAGGGTAGTATTTTAAGTTCATGTCTATTGAGTATCAAACTGTACGGGTATTAAAACAATAAAGCATACCATGAGCCAAACAAATCACAACGTGAGGTGATCAAACAAATGACATATTTGGTATTTCCAATAGGAAGATACGGATACTTTTACTGAATATATATAACGCGTAAATACACATTCTGAATTTCAGTAAATATTCATGATATAAAAACTAATAGTATGTGAATGTGCAGGAAGCTAACTTAAGGATAAATGCTTAGAGCAGAGACACTGGGTTGGTAAAGAAACACTAAATACCGTGGACTCCAAAGCAATATTTTGCAATCAAACAATGATTTATATATGTTACCAACAGCTTTTTCAGTTATTCAAGTTTAGAAAGTGCCATCCTGATTTTCTCTTCTAATTTTCCTGTCTTCTCATTTTGCTATCTAGCAAGTAATCTCTAATAGCCAATTCAAAGAAAAAGCAGTACCTAGTCTTGAGTTCTACTTCAGATTTATGGTCATTATGCTTTATAATTTACACATCTAATAGTGCACTGGATGATCAAAAACTGGAAAAAAGAGAGAAAACGTCCAATACACCCAAGTAATGATGTAGACTGAAGCAATATAGAGCTCTTAGAACTAACATTATCTCCAGTCCAATGTACACCAATGAGCAGGAAGTTAGGACTGAATGGATGCAAAAGTAGCATTAGTTCCATGAGAGAGAATATGGCGATGCGCCTAAAAAGAAGAACAACAGGCCTTCTTTTAACCCTCAATCAATACTTACACACTTGCTTTAGAAATGGCATCATTCCATCCCCTCCATATGCACAGTGGCATAAAAGTGAAACCGGACCAACTTCTTTGATGTTAAAATGATCTTTTTAACTATAATACCGAAAACCAAGTCATGCAGGGAGCATCTAAGGAGAAAATCTAGGTATAGAAGTGATGGGTAGATTCATGTTTGATGGAGAATTACAAGGTACACTTTAGAGTTCAGAAATATCATGTACTTCGCAGAGATGAACTAAAAAAACAACTAGAAGATAATGCTTATGAGTGATGAAACACAATTTCTCAAGAGTCAAGACCTTTAACTGTTTTGGAAATTCATTGATGAGAAACTTGTGATATGCTACTCAGACAATTACATAAGAGATTTTGTGGTTAATTTACCTGACGATCAAATTCAACGCTGTGAATGGAATAAACTTCGTTTGTAATGTCGGAGTCCTTACTCATCAGCCCTTCACACCATCTTGTTGCTAGGTCAGAGTACGGATCTGACTCCTGAATTTGAACAAAGATGCAAAGATCATTTGTTGAGAATAGTTAAAGCAAACAAGATTTTAAGAGTTAGCTTATATTAAATGGTGTGTGTTTTTTCTTTCTGCTTTCTTACTAGCTAAAGGTTGAGCTTTGTGGACTGCCTTCAGCAGGCTCCATATTGAATTAAAAGCTCAATCACATAATTTTAGACAGTTGAATGGACACCATTCTATGCCAACTAGTGAACCGTATCCTACCTCCTCTTCTTCCTCAGATTCAGAATCTTCCAACGTTGGCTCATCCTCTGTGACAGTTTTAGTTGCTAGGCCAGATAAAGCTTCCAGCGTATCCATATCACCATCTTTTGTAGCCAGAATTAAAGCATTCATCAATTCAGCATCCACATTCCGCAGTATTCTCCCTAATACGCAATGAGAAAAAAAATTCAGCTAAAAAGCTTAAACTATAGTTTTCCATAATAGAAACTTCACCAAGCATGCTCACCGCAAGTGAGAGCAACTAAACATACTAACATTCACAACCTACCCTAAAGAGTTTGCCAAGATACCGATGACATTCCGATGATACATAAAATGAAGGACCTATTCCTAAAGTTTTCACCTTTTACCACCCAAATGATACTTCAACCAACCTAGAAATTTCCAAAAATTCTACAGTATTCTGAATTTTGATAAACATGATTACTATACTAATTGGGAATTCTCAATTCTTAATTACTAACCGATATAATTGTGTTGTCTTCGTTTGCCTTCTCGAACATCTGCACCCAATCTCTTGACTAACATGATAGCTTCGTAAACTTCTACCTCTAGTGACGCGATTCTGAAACAACCCAATTCAGGTTAAACATAGAGAATAAAACAGATAAGGTTGAAACTGAAAATAGCTAAAATAAAAGATAATTAGGGTTTTATATTGAAAAAATACCTAACAATTCGTTTAATCTGAGCCTCAGAGAAAGTAGCAAGTTCCATTCCCCATTTAACAGCTTTACGAGCTTCTCTTTTCTTCTCATTTCTACTCTTATTATAATCAGAAGCAGAATCACTTTCATCTCCTTCTAGTAATGTAGAATCAGGTAATTTCAAAGCATGTGATTTAAAATCAGATTTTCTGTTACAGAGAGGAAGTGTAATGAAGCTAGTAAGTTGCCGCCGTCGTTGTTGGTGGTGGTTGTTGTGGATTGACGAAGAATAGGTGGATTTATGTGGGAACAAAGTTGTGAGAAAACGAAGGATTGATGAAGAACAGGATGAAGATATTAATGGGTTTTGTGTTCTTATCAATGGTTTTACCAACTGCGCCATATTTCTCTATCTCTTGGGAACTGGTGAGAGCTTTGAGAAGCTTGAAGAGCAGAGAGGGAAACTCTGGAAAAGAGAACGGATGAAGCTGATGTACGCGTGTTAAAAGCCCACTAGTCACTAGAAGTCAAAAAAACAATAACTCAGTTTGGGGAGAGAATTTCAAAACGATTCCTACAAGTCAAAAAGTTAACTTTTTGTAGAGCAAAATAGATTTGCTTTTGATTTCTGCTTTTGATATCCAAACATGCAAGTCTATGAGAATTGTCAAATGAAATCCTATGAAAGTCATCAATGATGGGCAAAGTTGATTTTCCATTATGGTAAAATGAACAGTGCGGCCAAAAAAGAAGCGTCATTAAGACGCTGGCGGTTAAACTTCAGTCGTTAGGTTTTAAACTCTGCTGCTAGCGACTTAGCCTAGGCCACCAAAGGGTAGTTTTCCAATGGTCACCCCAACGGTTATGTTTTTCCCTCGATGTATATTACTCAACTTTATCCTCCAAAATCACAAGACTCTGTCATCCAATCGATTTTCTCTTAACCTCGATCAATTTAATTTTTCAACCATGAATCCTAATTTTGGTTCTCCTGAGGAAGATATGGAAATGGATGAAACCTTGTATGAAGAAGAGCAAGAAATATATGTAGAGATTATGCGCCAAATGGATGAAGATGCAAATGAGGCTAGAGGGCGGCAAAACTTTATGTAGCAATTATATCATTTCAATTCACACCTTTTCTACATTTCAGATCTCACACGGATTTCTGTAAATCTCAAAACAGTTATATCATTGAAATGAGTATAATTTGAATTATATAAATACTCAATTTAAATGGATTGCAATTCATACGTTTTCTGCACTTTGAATCTCACATGAATTTCTTTTATTCATAATAAAGTCTTTTTGAATTTCATACTATATTTCATGAAATAAGCAACAAAGTTTGCGGTTCAAGGTTTCTTATAAAATAAGATGAATCAATTTGCAAAAAAAATAATATTTACACTAGATTTTATATATGGTGTGTAATAACAAGGACTCACCTTTTGGAAACTTTCATGCAAAGTCATGCGAAGAAACGTTAAACCTCATAATTTTCAAATATTTTTTTCAACTAAAAAGTGGCCTTATATGTTGTTGCGAGCAAGCAAGTCAGAACGAAACAGAATAAACTGTGAAATTGATAATGACTTGTTATTAACAATCATAAATTTTGTCAAAGTTTTTAAAATTTTGATTTTTTGAACTTGTTGTGATCTTTAATAAAGTTGTTTTTATGAATTGCATGGACGGAAGTGTAGAGAGGCTGGTACTAAACATATGGCAATTTTTTCTAAATTTAATCCAGGTCCATTGGATGGTCTGTAACAAGTACCACCTAGATCACATACTTCCCTTTTATATCTAATTTTTAAGCATTTCCGAGCACTTTAATATTTTCTTCACTGGAAACAAATTCAACTCAACAAGTGCATACTGACATACATATTGGTAATTAATGAAGAACGGAAGCGTGAATAATGAAGTTTGATAGCAAAAGTAGAAGAACTGAAGAGAAAATCAATATTGATTGAATAATAATGTGAGAAATTACATTGGACTTGTCTCCTATTTATAGAGAAAACAGTAAAACTCATATTCCTAAAATAACTCTAAGACTCTAATTTGGGAAATAAGAAATCCTAAAAATAAACAATTTCCTAGAATTAGATAAATTCTACAAATAAGAAATTTTAATCCTAAAACACTTCCAAAAATATAAAACTCTAAATATGGAATGTTTATACATCAGGCCTCCAGATTGAAAAGAACCCGTCCATTAGTGTAATACTAAAATCAAATTAATCGGAAAGGTAATCACCCACTTCACCATAAGTGTGAACTTCCTCCAAATCGGGGGGGGGGGGGGGGGGGGAGGGTTTTAGTTAAAGAATCATCACTTGCTTGAATCACAAGAGTACAAGATTGATTGGCACGACATTCATGAGAATGGTGATCTGGTTGTTTGCACTTGTAACACCTATGAACAGTAGCTTTACATTGTGAAGCCAAAAAAATGCTCTTCTAGTTCATGTTGTACTAGATAATCCAACTGATCCATGCAAAGAATTGTAAAAACATTTGAAATTATTTGGGTATAAACTTGGGACATAGCAAAAAAGTGAATATTCATGAACGTGATATATCAAGACCAGTGCAATTGTTATTCTAAAAATTGAAACTACTGACCAAGTGTTGTTGTATTATGGGTCCCAAATCCGCCAATATTACTATGATGTCTTATAATCTTGGTTGCTAGCATGCTTCCCCTTTGAAAACAACATTCTTCTTATTCGGGGGGGATCAGAACGTTCTCCTTATAATCTCCTATTTTAATGTGAATCACATAAGATGATCTACTCAAGGATGGAGAGGCTTTTATTGCTTCACTGGTGGTTCGATAATCTCCTGAACCATCGGCCGCTATAGTAAGATTACAGACATTTGATGGTTGTGATGAACATCGAGAAAATAGAGAGGAGAAGCACAATATTTGTTATTGAAAAAGTGAGGGTACAACAACCTCACCCAATATTTCACTTAGCAATCTGTATGGACGAACTCCAATATACTTTTAAGAGAATCAACTAGACAGTAAGACTCAATCTTAATAAAAAGTATATCAAAGAGTCATATCTCAATTTCTCGATTCAATCCTTACTCAAACAAATACAAATATGTGAGCCTGATTGAATACAAGAGAAATACCTTGAACGGTACCAAAGACCAATGTTCAAGGATTAATCAATTTCA
Organism: Papaver atlanticum; assembly: GCA_023531105.1. Lineage (NCBI taxonomy): Eukaryota > Viridiplantae > Streptophyta > Magnoliopsida > Ranunculales > Papaveraceae > Papaver > Papaver atlanticum. The sequence goes on from JAJJMB010014260.1 coordinate 483,359, forward strand.
ATCAACAACCAAAGGTTGGATTTACCAATTGATCGATACAACGCACAACCTGTGATATTTCAATTATATAACAAAATATAATGCGGAAAAGAAATAACACAGACACCAGAAGTTTTGTTAACGAGGAAACCGCAAATGCAGAAAACCCCCGGGACCTAGTCCAGATTGAACACACACTGTATTAAGCCGCTACAGACACTAGACTACTACAAACTAACTTCGGTCTGGACTGTAGTTGAACCCCAATCAATCTCACACTGATCCAAGGTACAGTTGCGCTCCTTACGTCTATGATCCCAGCAGGATACTACGCATTTGATTCCCTTAGCTGATCTCACCCACAACTAAGAGTTACTACGACCCAAAGTCGAAGACTTTAATAAACAAATTTGTCTCACACAGAAAAGTCTACAGGAATAGATAAATTTGTCTCCCACAGAAATACCGACGAGTTTTGTTCCGTCTTTTGATAGATCAAGGTGAACAAGAACCAATCGATAACCCGGACTTATATTCTCGAAGAACAGCCTAGAATTATCAATCGCCTCACAATAATCTTAATCGACTAGCGAAACAAGATATTGCGGAATCACAAACGATGAGACGAAGATGTTTGTGACTTCTTTTCTATCTTTCCTATCGGAGAAATTAATCTCAAGCAAATCTTACGATTGTACTCAAATACGATAGAAACAGCAAGATTAGATCACACAACTACAGAGAAAATAGTTGGGTCTGGCTTCACAATCCCAATGAAGTCTTCAATTCGTTAACCTACAGGGCCTCGATAGAAACCTAAGGTTAAAGGAGAATCGACTCTAGCTTATACAACTAGTATCACACAGGAGGTGTGGGGATTAGGTTTCCCAGTTGCTAGAGTTCTCCTTTATATAGTCTCCAAATCACGGTTTGCAATATAAGTTACCTTGGTAACAAAGCATTCAATATTCATGGTTAGATGAAAACCTGATTAGATTCAAGCTAATATCTTTCAACCGTTAGATCGAACTTAGCTTGTCATACACAAATGAAATGCACGTTCATTTAGGTTTGTGTAACCGTACCTAAACGTGTACCTAGTTGGTTCAACAGTAGTTAACCAATGGTTATCCATATGAGCACTTTCATATCAACCTTATTCATCTTCACCATAACTAGTTCAAGTGACTCAAATGAACTAGTTAGAGAGTTGTTCATTTGCTTAGATCTCATAGAAGTATACAAGACACAATCGAAGAAAAAACAATTTTGATTCACTCGAATCGAGTCATGAACATTATAGCCACAATTTGCAGATGTGCATTCCTTAATTTATAAATGTCTTAGTTCACGAATAAAACGATTTTAGAAAATAACCCACTTGAGTACGCATACTGGTACGCATACTTAAGTACCCGGACTGAGCTTGTTTTCAGTTCATAAACTCCAGCAGAAATTTACGGGATGTGAACTTCCAACAGTACGCGTACAGGTACGCGGACTTAGCTCCGGTTATCCTAAACAGCAAAGTACACATACTTTGGTTCAAGGATTTTGGACTTATACAAGTATGAGATCACATACAATGTTTATATCCATTCAAGGTTATATATTCTAAACTCTCATTTCAATCATTGAAACATTCTTAGAGGATGTTATATATAGCGGTTATTCACACACTATTTTTCATCAAAGTGATTTTGAAGAGATTGAAACAATTAACATGACTTTCGTTACGAGTAAAGATGAACTTGGCCAAAGCGAAAGCTTACCAACACATATTTCGAGAAAAAGATAAGCGAGATAAACTCGTCTCGAAATAGCAAATGTGTATGATCGAAGTCTATATAGCAATACGACTTTTGTCTCAAGATAGGAGATAGAGTAGATAGACTTTTGAGTGATAGATAAGTTCAAGTCTCCACATACCTTTTTATGGATGAAGTTACATCAGTTCCTTGAGTAGTTCTTCGTCTTTGTATAATGAACGCCGTGGAGTCTAGAGATCAACTACACTTTCTATCCTAGTCCGAGACTTAGCTATAAGTAGACTAGAAATCAAGACTTATAGTTTTGGCAACTAAACTTGACAAACAAGCTTGAGATAGCAACGCTTGCGAGTTCGACCGAGCAGTGCTCTAACAATCTCCCCCTTTGTCAATTTTAGTGACAAAACTATCAATACATATGGAATACAAAATAAATAAACTTTGCAGCTTCTCATCCACATGCATGATCTCCTTGGTTCTTCAACATTACTCGAAATCTTCGTCACTTCCAAGTACTCCAATGATTCCAAAGATATTCAAATCAGCATCACTGTTGTTGAAGATCCGTAGCCGTAACAATGAGAAAACAATAGCTCTCAATCATTGTTACACAGTGTCATAGTATTATTACACAACATCAAAGTTCAATTGTATCACAACTTCGACAACAATACTATTGTGATATGTATCACTCCCCCTTAGTCAATACTCCATCTCACATGGAAACCACTCCCCCTTACATAATGATCCGTAAACCATATGTATTTGTAGTGTGAACTACATATTAATTCTCCCCCTTTTTGTCAATAAAATTGGCAAAGGTACGAAAACTAGTGGGATCCTAATGAAATTTCCATAGAGACATTTCATGACCAAAAGAAAGTACATACCAACTTTGTAGATGCAATCATATAGTTGAAACTAAATGCATTCATCAAGGAGTTTATAAAGATACAAGATAACCCCTATAATATTCCACAGCCGCACTCCCCACAAAGATTTGGCAATTAAGCACAAGTTCAATTAAGAACTCTCCCCCATAAAATGTCATTCCCGAAAGAACAACAAGAGCGACCTTACTTTCACAAGAAAAGAATGATTTCTTTGGACATTAACAAATCACATGAAACATGAATTTGTATCCAAAAAATCTCAATTAAATTAACCACAAGAGAACCCAAGATTAATTTAATCGGAAATGCTCACATAAGAGAACTTATGGATCCGTACAGTATATACATAAAAAATGGATCAGGGAAGATCAATACTGCGGAATAGACAAAGATTCATTATATTTTTTATCTCAATTTTCACAATGACATATAATAGACTTGATCTTTGTAAACAAAAGCTCATCCTATCTTCCATCAATATTTGCATAATGACATAATAGGCTTATCTTTTGTTTGTCAAAAGTGCATTCAATCTTTTATCAATATTTGCATATCGACATATGAAAGACTTAACTTTTGACCACGTATGGGACAAGCACAGTTCACGGACGCAAACACACATATCCCATAACAAGTTGCAATATATAACACCATAAAGATTAATACTGCAAAATCATCTTCCAAATCAACTTTAGAATTTAAATAAATAAATCTAAAAACATTGCAAGATGAAAAATCATTGGAAATAGCTATGTGAATCACAAAAACGGTTATTTCAAACCCTAGTTATCCTTCTTAAAAACATAATAATAAATTCTCATAAGAAGTTTCCTAGACATTTGGACCTCTGAATTATTCTTTATCGTCCCCGAACTCCTTGTCGTCAACAACCATGGGAACATATGGTTCATGAAGAAAGGAGTTAATTCCAAAAAACCTTCTAGGATGATGATGTCGAACCCGGGCCTTTTGAATTTCAAGAGTTCTCATAACAACAACCTTTATTTTTTGAATCTCCTTTCTTGTCTCCTTCAACTCTTAAGGAATATCAGAAAATTTCTGAGAATTTGAAGGAACAGCTCTTGGCTTCCTCACATTCCTTCTTTTTCTTTTCAAAGTTGGAGGTAACAGAGATTATTTTTTATCCTTCATGATTGATGGCTTAACAATCATATTAACATCTTTTCTATCAGAAGACATGATGCTTGGAGTATCCATATGCGTACAGGTTTGTGAGAGGAAATCACAACTCAACAAGCAGTCTTAAGTTAAAAAGAGTTTTAGAGAAGGAAAAGGAATGTACGGTTACGAAACCTTTAAACATAGGTTCGCGCACGCACAACTCACAACCCTAAGAAAGGTAGCATTGTCGAGAATAACCCTCTTTTATTGATTGACCAGGGAAGTCCTTTCCAGTATCAATTAGATATGGAAGAATTTCAATTTTGCAAAACAGGCAGAGCTAAAAAGAAAAACAAACAATTTTAAAACCATTTATCTTTTTCTAGAGCCTTGGATGTGCAAAATCTTGTCTCTTTTGATCAGGCACGTGAGACAAGATGCACTAACCAACACAATTTAAGTTGTGCTGGGGTTAACAATAATCTGTCCACCATATCCTTTTTGATCGGAATTCATAGACCCCTGTTTCTCATAGATTTTAGACCATAAACTTCTTTCAAATGGTCTTGTCTTATCCTTGGAAACTAACTTATTTGACGAAGATAAAATCTTACATACCTCAGCGGTCTTTTGAACAAGTTTGAGCTTGTTTGCTAATCGATTTGCTCTTCGTTGAAGTTTGTTGACATGCCTCAATTTGTGTTTGTACTTGAAACACTTTGACAGTTCATGACCTTTGAGCGAACAATAAGAGCATGTCAACCTGGAATATGACACAGGCATCCGAGATGTGCAAGCTGCTAGACACATAGTGGAACCTGAAAAATTTGACAGAGAGTTTCCAACAGAAAGGTCAATTTTTTTCTTCCAGATTGGTTGAGTTTTCTTCTGAAAGACTATCGCGATTGATGTATGTATTGCTACGATTATCAAAATCAATATTTTCACAAAGAAGTGCAACACTTGACTTTTCGTCTTCATTAGAATCATAGTTGTCAGACATTTCATCAAGAGTTGTAGCAAGACCTTTGTTCCCAGTGTATTTCTTTCGATTTGGACACTCATTTGCAAAATAACCAAAGTCTTTACACTTAAAGCACTTAGGCATATCCTCGTCATCAGTTTCATCATTATCCCTGTTTTTAGGAGGAACACGATTATGGGGTTTATCTGATGACCTGGATTTATCTCTGGAGAACCGTTTACTTCTCTTCAAAAGAAGATCCCTAAACTGTCTTGTGATCAACGAGACTGACTTGTCAAGATCTTCATCTGATGAATCATCCTCAGAAAGATCATCTTCAAAGATGCAAACACTTTTACTTTTATCAAGTAATTTAGTGTTCTTTTGTGCTTTGAAAGCAACATCCTTCCCAGATTTGGATGTATGCTCATGATCAAAGATCTTTAACTTCCCAACCAGAGTATTTATTGAAAGCGTTGTGAGATTATTTCCTTCAACGATGCCATGCTTCTTAGAATCGTATCTATATGGCAGAGATCTGAGAATCTTCATCACAATGTCCTTTTCAGGAATAGTCTTACCCAATGCAAAGGATGCATTAACAATTTCAGACACTTTGTGATTAAACTCATCAAATGATTCTTCATCTGCCATACGAAGGTTTTCCCAATTGGAATTTAGGTTTTGAAGCCGAGCTTCCTTTTCACAGGTATTCCCTTCAAATACGGTTTCTAAGATATCCCGGGCTTCTTTGGACTTCGTGCAAGTAGTCACATGATGCTGAAGGTCTAGGGTAATGGCATATATGATAGCATTTAAGCCGTCAGAATTTTGCTTTGTAGCAAGGATTTCTTCTTGACTATATCTACCAATATCCTTAGGTATAGATACATCGCCTTCTGTATTAACCGGAGGATCATAGCCATTAACAACAATACAAGAGGAATACCTTGAACGGTACCAAAGACCAATGTTCAAGGATCAATCAATTTCAATCAACAACCAAAGGTTGGATTTACCAATTGATCGATACAACGCACAACCTGTGATATTTCAATTATATAACAAAATATAATGCGGAAAAGAAATAACACAGACACCAGAAGTTTTGTTAACGAGGAAACCGCAAATTCAGAAAAACCTCGGGACCTACTCCAGATTGAACATACACTGTATTAAGCCGCTACAGACACTAGCCTACTACAAACTAACTTCGGTTTGGACTGTAATTGAACCACAATCAATCTCACACTGATCCAAGGTACAGTTGCGCTCCTTACGTCTCTGATCCCAGTAGGATACTACCCACTTGATTTCCTTAGCTGATCTTACCCACAACTAAGAGTTGCTACGAACCAAAGTCGAAGACTTTAATAAACAAACCTGCCTCACACAGAAAAGTCTACAGGAATAGATAAATTTGTCTCCCACAGAAATACCTTCGACTTTTGTTCCGTCTTTTGATAAATCAAGGTGAACAAGAACCAATCGATAACCCGGACTTATATTCTCGAAGAACAGCCTAGAATTATCAATCACCTCACAATAATCTTAATCGACTAGCGAAACAAGATATTGCGAAATCACAAACGATGAGACGAAGATGTTTGTGACTTCTTTTCTATCTTGCCTATCGGAGAAATTAATCTCAAGCAAATCTTATGATTGTACTCAAATACGATAGAAACAGCAAGATCAGATCACGCAACTACATAAAAAATAGTGGGTCTGGCTTCACAATCCCAATGAAGTCTTCAATTCGTTAACCTATAGGGTCTCGATAGAAACCTCAGGTTAAAGGAGAATCGACTCTAGCTTATCAAAGCATTCAATATTCACTGTTAGATGAAAACTTGATTAGATTCAAGCTAATATCTTTCAACCGTTAGATCGCACTTAGCTTGTCATACACAAATGAAATGCACGTTCATTTAGGTTTGTGTAACCGTACCTAAACGTTTACACCTAGTTGGTTCAACAGTAGTTAACCAATGGTTAGCCATATGAGCACTTTCATATCAACCTTATTCATCTTCACCATAACTAGTTCAAGTGACTCAAATGAACTAGTTAGAGAGTTGTTCAATTGCTTAGATCTCATAGAAGTATACAAGACACAATCGAAGCAAAAACAATTTTGATTCACTCGAATCGAGTCATGAACATTATAGCCACAGTTTGCAGATATGCATTCCTTATTTTATAAATGTCTTAGTTCACGAATAAAACGTTTTTAGAAAATAACCCACTTGAGTACGCATACTGGTACGCATACTTAAGTACCCCGATTGAGCTTGTTTTCAGTTCACAAACTCCAGCAGAAATTCACGGGATGTGAACTTCCGACAGTACGCATACAGGTACGCGGACTTAGCTCCGGTTATCCTAAACAGCAAAGTACGCATACTTTGGTTTAAGGATTTTGGACTTACACAAGTATGAGTTCACATACAATGTTTATATCCATTCAAGGTTATATATTCTAAACTCTCATTCCAATCATTGAAACATTCTTAGAGGATGTTATATATTGCGGTTATTCACACACTATTTTTCATCAAAACAATTTTCAAGAGATTGAAACAATTAACATGACTTTCGTCACGAGTAAAGATGAACTTGGCAAAAGCGAAAGCTTACCAACACATATTTCGATAAAAAGATAAGCGAGATAAACTCGGCTCGAAATATCAAATGTGTATGATTGAAGTCTATATAGCAATACGACTTTTGTCTTAAGATAGGAGATAGAGTAGATAAACTTTTGAGTGATAGATAAGTTCAAGTCTCAACATACCTTTTTGTCAATGAAGTTCCACCAGTTCCTTGAGTAGTTCTTCGTCTTTGTATGATGAACGTCGTGGAGTATAGAGCTCAACTACACTTTTTATCATAGTCCGAGACTTGGCTATAAGTAGACTAGAAATCAATACTTATAGTTTTGGCAACTAAACTTGACAAACAACCTTGAGATAGCAACGCTTGCGAGTTCGATCGAGCAGTGCTCTAACAGTTATAACCATTGTAGAGTAAGTGAGAAAGTGAAGCTGAGAGTAATTTAGGATTAGATTAGTTTTCTGATAATTGTTTTCTGAAAACACTTGGGGTACCAAAATACACCACCAATTTTTTCCATAGGAAATCTGTATGAACAAAATCAACACAACTCTGAGAGTTAAGCTCAATCAAGGAAAGTGTCTAGAGTTATATCTCTATCTCTCTTGCGATTAGAACATTTACAAAATTTAATCCGTGAACCTAATCACAAAGAGAGTTCTTGGACGGTACCAAAGACCAATGTCCAAGGATCAATCAAGTCGTATCCAACAAAATAGGTCGGACGTCTCTACTCTGATTGATCAACGCACAACCTGTGATATTTCAATTATAAAGATAAACAATACAATGCGGAAGATGAAATAACACAGACACCATAAATTTTGTTAACGAGGAAACCACAAATGCAGAAAAACCCTGGGACCTAGTCTAGGTTGAACACCAAATTGTATTAAACCGCTACAAACACTAGCCTACTACCAAATAACTTTAGTCTGGAATGTAGTTACCCCCTAAAAGGAAATCCACCGATTAAGGTACAGTCATTGCTCCTTACGCCTCTTGAATTCCATTAAAATTCTGCGTAATTGATTCCCTTAGATGGAATCCCACCAACTAAGAGTTGCTTCAACTCAATTGAAGACTTTAAACCAAATCTGCCTCCCACAGATTAAGCCTACATAATTGATTTCCTGATTTACGATCGAAATGGATGATCAGATCAAACGTAGGATCCAGGTGATGGAAATTGATAGCAAGTTGACAAAAGTCTTGCTATCCTCAAAATACAGACTTATGCAACCCCAAGTGTAGCCTAGATTATTATTGGCCTCACAAGTATAAAACTTGTGGAATCACAAAGTTGAGACGAAGTGAATTTTGTGATTTCTATCTATATTTTTCAAATGATAAATCAACAATCGAACAAGATCAGGATAGGCAAGTTATCAAGATAAAAGATAACTTGACCTAGCTTCACGAATACCAGTAAATTCTTTGATAGTCGCTAAACCCTAAAAGGATTTCTGGAAAGGACGACTCTAGATACAACTAGGACACATAAAAAAGTAGTGTCGGGATTCAAAGATCCCAATTGCCAAGAGTTCCCCTTATATAGAATTCAGGGAAAGGGTTGCTATAGGTTTAAGCTAAGATAGCTTTGGAACTAAGCAAACAATATTCACTGTTAGATGAAAGCTTTAAATCTTAGTCACATAAACAAGATATACACTCTGGTTAGGTAAACCGTAAATGAACCGTGTATAAAGACTATGTTCAACATGGTTAGCCGAAACTAGCGGGTTTGAACTTAAAAGCTTAACACTCATTTTCATGTTCACAAGACATTAATCTTGAGTCACAATCATGTGATCAAATGAGTCTAGTGTTTATAGAGAATTGATCAAATGCAAATCATCTCATAGAAATAATTTAATCGCAATTGAACCATAATCGACATATTTGGTAAATGCACAAAGTACAAATACTTGAGTTGTTCGTGAGTCGGTTGAGTCAAGGTACGCATACTGGTTTCCAAACTTATAGGAAAAACCGAGTTCCAGAGTTGAGAATTTTTTTCCAGTTCACGTACCGGTTTGCAAACTTAAGACTTTTACTGGTTTCGGAGTTCACAAAACTTTTTCAGTTTGCGTACCGGTTTGGGTAGTAAACTGGTTTTAGAACATATAACTGTATTGGTTCACATACCGGTTTGAATACTTAAACCCAGTTCCCTTACCAAAGTTCCAAATTGGTTTGTATACGAATATACATACCAATCTGTATCACGAAACAAACATATTTTCCCATGATGTGCATACGAGTATGCGTATCACACAAATCTGTAGGTCGATATATAGCTACTCCGCTACGTGTACGGATACATGTAATATGGCTTCAGACATATAACAGTTATCTCAGTTTGTAAGACTGATAACACTGTCTTGTATTCCAAATGTAGTAGTTCTATATTTCTCTAAATCAACTCTAAACATTCCCGAATAACATCAATGACACATATCACTGATCCAGGCTATTTTCGAATGATAAGCTTGAATCATTATTTGGTTCCGAACAATAAATTGTTCTCCACTGAAATTGATCAAGTATGAACAAATGTTCATTAAGCTTAGTCATTATATTTCGAGAAATTCGTAAACTAAATAATTAGTTCTCGACTGGAAATTATTTTCTATGCAAGCTAGTCTAATTAGTTATGCGACAATCGTCTCAAGGATAGAAAGGTGAATATAACTTGAGAAATAGGTGGTTCAGTCTTCACCTACCTTTTGTTGATGAAGTTCTCCAAAAGCTTCGGTTGATCTTCGCCTTCAAACGGGTAGAACGCAAATGATGACTGGTTTGTTTCTCAACTACCTCTATCCTAGACCGAGACTTAACTAATTGTAGACTAGAAATCAAGATATAGTTTTGACAACTAAATTTGACAACAAGCTTGATATAGCAACACTTATGAGTTCGACCGACCAATGCTTTAACAATCTCCCGCTTTGTCAATTTTAGTGACAAAACTATTAATACATATGGATAACAAAAATAAAGCTTCGAAAAACTCCTCGGTCCATAATGCCTTGATTTCCTTGGTTTCTTCAACTCTCCTTGAACTTTTCACTATTTCAAGTCGCAATGATTCTGAACGTGTTCAACTCATCATCGTTGTTGTTGAAGAACCGATTCCATAGCAATAACAACTTTTGAAAATAAATATTCCCAATCGTCGTTATACAGAAACATAGTATTATTATCTTCTCTCCAAAGTTCAATTGTATCTCAACTTTGAAGAAATACTATGGTGATATGTTTCTCCCCCTTAATAAATACTTACATCTTTTGTATAATAGGTGAAACCTATTGCTAAATGATTCACTTCCCTTTACATAATGATCCGTAAACCATATGTATGTAGTATGAAACTACTAAATAATTCTCCCCCTTTTCGTCAATAAAATTAACAAAGGTACGAGAATCGCGGGATCATAATGAACACAACCAAAAGATATCTCAAGTTTTAAGGGAGATGGAGATACTACATAATAACATAGTTAAAATGTAACTCCTCATATCAACTTATTTAGATGATATCACATAGTAATAAATACTTAGCGCTCATCCTAGGAGATTATAAAGATACAAGCATCCCCTTTAAAATTCCACAGTCACACTCCCAACAAATATATAGCAATTAAGCACAAGTTCATTTAAGAACTCTCCCCCATTAAATACCATTCCCAAGAGAACAACACGAGTGACCTTGCTTTTGTGAAAAAGAAGGATTTAATAAGATGACAACAATTACTTACCTGGAACTCAATTTTTTATTTCCTAGGATATGGATAAGTGCAAGGGAAATTGGTAAAACTTGACTTAATGAACCAAAACAACACCAATAGAATTTCGTAAGTGTTCAAACGTTGCGGTGTCTAGAGGTTTGGTGAGAATATTAGCCAATTGTTGTTCTCACGGCACAAACTCTATGTTGACAATAAAATTTTCATAGAGATCTCTGATGAAGTGGTGTCTTATGCCAATGTGCTTAGTTCTTGAGTGCTCAACAGGATTCTTAGTAATTCGAATTGCACTTGAGTTATTGCAAAAGATTTTTATTGTTCCAGTATCGATTATATAATCAGGAAGCATTTGTTTCATCCATAAAAGTTGAGTACAACCTGCAGCAATGTATTTCGCTTCGCACGTTGATAGTGATTGCGAGTTTTGTTTCTTGCTATGCCAGGCAACAAGATTTAGTCCTACATAGTAGAATCCTCTATATGTGCTTTTCATATCTTCTACACAACATGCCCAATCTGCATCAGAATACGATGTAAGATCAGTGTTAGTATCAAACGTATAAGAGAGACCATAACCGATAGTATGATGTGCATATCTTATGATCCGTTTTGCAGCTGCAAGATGAGATTCTTTTGGCTTAGCCTGAACTCTAGCACAACAACCAACGCTAAAAGCGATATCTGGTCTTGAGAAACCATTTGTTACCAATCACCCAGAATACACTTCTCTCTCCAAAATCCTCTCCATAACCGTTTTTTCCAAAAAAATTATCCAAATCTAGTTTCTTCAAAATTTCTTCTTCTTCAAACCTAGATTTACTAGGATTGAATCTGATATATCAGATTTTCCAAGTAAATTTGGGTTTTTAATTGTATTGTTAACTTCCCTGCTTTCAATAAAAATCACTTTGTGATTAGGTTTTAGAATTTTACTTTTATGTTATTGTTCTTCTGTTTTTGTTGTTTTAATGGCTATATCATGCCTTGTCATAATTTCAATTCTAATCACCATTAGTGCGTTTTAGTATAGCCTATGTGCTCTTAAATTAAAATCCAATGGGAGATTCAAGCACGTCTTTGAAGACGATCGATTCCGACGTGATGATGATCAAGAATTATACAAAGAAGATCAATGGCTATCGTAATGGGTCGTGATTACAATGATTAGCGGAAATTGCTTTGGCGGATTTCATCTCACTGAAGAAGAAGCCTCTGAATGGTTGAAGAATAATCAAAATACGAGTATTCAGATTAGTCTTTTCCATTTTATTTGGTTTCATATAGATCAAAGAATTCACATTGCATATTGGTTGTATCATTGTGCAATGTATTATAATAAAACAGAAGGGTATGTTTATCTACCACTTCTGCTATGTAACAATCCAAACCTCAATCTGAATGAGGTAATCTAATAAATATTTCTAGGGGTTTTTTAAATCTCCTCTTTCCATAAAAAAAAAAGATATCTGGTCTTGTTGTTGTTAGATATAGAAGACTTCCAATGATGGATCTATAAAGATTTTTTTATCAACATCAACACCATTCTCATCCTTATGCAACTTCCTTGTAGTGGGCATATGAGTTAATTTGGGAGTAATTTCTGAAGACCAAATCTTTTAACATGATCTTTTGTATATTTTTCTTGAGAAATATAAATTCCATCCCTGTGTTGTCGAATTTGAAGACCCAAAAAGAATCTCAATTCACCAACATTGCTCATCTCGAATTCCTTGCCAAGAGAGGTTTGAAACTCTTTAGCAAGCGAAGTAGAACCATAAATTATGTCAGCTACATAGATTTGAGCAATAAGAACATCTTTCCCACTCCATTTGGTAAACATAGTCTTATCTGCTACTCCTCTTGAGAACCCTTTTCTAAGAAGTGAAGTAGTAAGATTTTCATACCACGCTCGAGGTGCTTGTTTTAATCCATATAATGCCTTTTATAGCTTAAAGACATGATCGGGATACGCTGGACTTTCAAAACCTTTAGGTTGAGCAACATATACCTCTTCCTTCATACACCCATTCAAGAATGCATATTTTACGTCCATTTGAAATAGCTTAATCTTGATAAAACAAGCATGAGCTGTTAGAGTACTGCTCGGTCGATCTCGCAAGCATTGTTATCTCAAGCATGTTTTTCAAGTTTAGTTGATCAAAACTATATACTTTATTTCTAGTCTACTTGTAGCTATGTCTCGGATTAGGATAGAAGTATGTAGTTGGGCGTTAGACTTCACGGCGTTCACCAATTGAAGAAGAAAATCTACTGAAGAGCTTGGAGGAACTTCATCAACAAAAGGTATGTGGAGACTAAAACTTATCTATCACTCAGAAGTATATTCTATTTTATCTTTAATGAGTCTAAGTCGTATATCTGATATAGACTTCGCAATATACACATTTGAAATTTCGAGCCGAGTTTATCTCGTTTATATATTTCTCGAAATATGTGTTAGAAGATTTTTAGCTTTAGCTTAATTTCATCATCTACTTTGTTAGAGAACTGCTCGGTCGAACTCGCAAGCGTTGCTATCTCAAGCTTGTTTGTCAAGTTTAGTTGCCAAAACTATAAGCCTTGATTTCTAGTCTACATATACCTAAGTCTCGGATTAGGATAGTAAGTGTAGTTGAGCCTTAGACTCCACGACATTCATCGAATAAAGACGAAGAACTACTCAAGGGAACTTGTGGAACTTTATCAACAAAAGGTATGTGGAGACTTGAACTTATCTATCACTCAAAAGTCTATCTATTCTATCTCCTATTTTGAGACAAAACTCGTATTGCTATATAGACTTCAATTATGCACATTTGCTATTTCGAGTCGAGTTTATCTCGCTTATCTATTTCTTGAAATATGTGTTGGTAAGCTTTCGCTTTAGCCAAGTTCATCTTTGCTCGTGACGAAAATCATGTTAATTATTTCAAAAACTTGAAAATCACTTTGATGAAAATAGTTTGTGAATAACGACTATTTTAACATCCTCTAAGAAAGTTTCAATGATTGAAATGAGAGTTTAGGACATGTAACCATATTTGGATATAAATATAGTGTGTTCTCACATTTATGTAAAAGTCCAAAACCGGGAACCCAAAGTATGCGTACCCATACGCGTACTGGCGGTTATTGGAAATCCGGGTAAGTATGCGTACCCGTACGCATACTGGCGTAAAGTTCACGTCTGTGAATTTCTTTTGGAGTTTGAAAGTGAAAAACAAACTCAATCCGGTTACTTAAGTACGCATACCCATTTGCATACTAAAGTAGGTTACTTTCTAAAATCGGTTTGTTCATGAATTAAAACATTTATATAATAAGGAATACAACCTTTGCAAACCGTGGCTATAATGTTCATGAATCGATTCGAGTGAATCAAAACCGATTTTGCTTCGATTGTGTCTTGTATACTTCTATAAGATCTAAGAAATTGAACAACTCTCTAACTAGTTCATTTGAGTCATTTGAACTAGTTATGGTAAATATGAATAAGATTGATATGAAAGTGCTCATATGGCTAACCATTGGTTAACTATTGTTGAACCAACTAAGGGTACAGTTTAGGTACGGTTACTCAAACCTAAATGAAGTTACATTTCATTTGTGTATAACAAGCTAAGTTCGATCTAACGGTTGAAATATATTAGCTTGAATCTAATCAGGTTTTCATCTAACGGTGAATATTGAATGCTTTGTTACCAAGGTAACTTAGATTGTAAATCCTGATTTGAAGACTACATAAATGAGAACTCTAGCAACTAGGAAACCTAATCCCCACACCTCTTGTGTGATACTAGTTGTATAAGCTAGAGTCGATTCTCCTTTAACCTTAGGTGTTTCACGAAACCATGTAGGTTAACGACTTAAAGACTTCATTGGGATTGTGAAGCCAGACCCAACTATTTTCTCTGTAGTTGCATGATCTGATCTTGCTGTTTCTATTGTAATTGAGTGCAATTGTAAGATTGGCTTGAGATTTATATCTCCGATAGGCAAGATACAAAAGTAGTCACAAACACCTTCGTCTCATCGTTTGTGATTCCACAATATCTTGTTTCATTAATCGATTAAGATTATTGTGAGGTGATTGATAATTCTAGGCTGTTCTTCGGGAATATAAGTCCGGGTTATCAATTGGTTCCTGTTCACCTTGATTTATCAAAAGACGTAACAAAAAACTCGTAGGTTTATCTGTGGGAGAAAAATTTATCTATTCAATAGATTTTTCTGTGTGATACAGATTTGTTTATCAAGTCTTCGACTTTGGGTCGTAGCAACTCTTAGTTGTGGGTGAGATCAACTACGTGAATCAAGTGCGTAGTATTCTGCTGGGATCAGAGACGTAAGGAGCACGACTGTACCTTGAATCAGTCTGAGATTGATTAGGATTCAACTACATTCCAGACCGAAGTTAACTTATAGTAGGCTAGTGTCTGTAGCGGCTTAATACAGTATGGTGTTCAAATCTGGACTAGGTCCCGGGGGTTTTCTGTATTTGCGGTTTCCTCGTTAACAAAACTTCTGGTGTATGTGTTATTTCTTTTCCGCATTATATTTTTTTATATAATTGAAATATCACAGGTTGTGCGTCAAATCGATCAATTGGGAAATCCAACCTTTGGTTTTTGATTGAAATTGATTGATACTTGAACATTGGTCTTTTGTACCGTTCAAGTTATTTCTCTTATATTCAATCAGGCTCACAAATTCTTATTTGTTTGATTGCAGATTGAATTGAGAAATTGAGATATAACTCTTTGATATACTTTTTATTAAGATTGAGTCTGACTGTCTAGTTGATTATCTTGAAATATTGGAGTTGGTTCATACAGATTGCTAAGCGAAATATTGGGTGAGGTTGTTAGATCCCCACTTTTTCATACTTGACGAGTTTAGTTGTAGACAATTTATTTGTTGGAAACTAAATATTAAGTCAAGATGATCATGTGAAAATTACCTTGAACATGTTACATGATTTGTGTGAGACAATCATTTGATGTTAACTTGGGAAGTTTCGTATTGATCGATTAATCACTTGAAAATTACTTAAAGCTAGTGGTATGTGTAAGATTAGTATTGTTGTCTTCTAAGGATGTTTCAATGATTGAATGAGAGTTTTAGAACTACTACTAATGTCTGGATATAACACAGTATGCGTACCTTGTATGTGAACTGTGAAGTTCTAGTTCAGGTCCGGAACTCTTGTTTGCGAATGGGTTTAACTATCAAAAGTACGGAACTGTGGTTTGTAGCGATCTGACTATATGGACAGAAGTGTTATCTCAATAAACGTACCACCAGTCTTCGATGGCTCGAATTACCTTTGGTGGAAAATTGCGATGCGTGCCTTTCTTCAAGCACGTGATTTTCAATCATGGGTTTACGTTGTTAATGGCTATAATCCTCCGGTTGTTACAATAGGTACTGTAACTGTTCCAAAGGATATTAGTGATTATGATGCTGCCGAGACTCTTGCTGCGAAGCAAAATTATGACGGATTGAATGCAATCATCCATGCCATTACCCCAGATCTTCAGCACCATGTGTCTACGTGTACTCGGTCTAAAGAAGCTTGGGATATCTTAGAAACCGTATAAATCGACCGCTGGTTCCCTTGTATTTGCCAGTTGAGTTTATCTAGAATTAGGATTATCGATCACTGGTTCCCGTGTATATGCCAGTTGAGTTGATATTAGTATTCAGACCAGTATCTCAATCCATTAGGATTCATAGGTTCATCTTGGCAGTGACCTTCAGTCAGATATGGGAAACAAAGAAGACAACAATACTAATCTTACAAGTTGACTTCTCATTCAAAGTATCGGCTATCTCTGAATTTGGGGTACGATGCACAAAGAAGTCATAATCATCATCGCTCTCATACACAACATAAGTCTTACCATCAATAATTGTAGTGTTTCTAGACTCAACTTCTTCCTTTTGAATAGGAGAATGATCATTATGATCATGAGTTGAGCTAGTATCACCATCATTATCAACATTTTCCAAAGGTTCATCATCCTCAGAATCTTCTTCTTGGGGATCTTCTCCATTATCAACACGACAGTTAACCTCCATATGTATGGCCCTAGAAATTGCTTGAAGAATCTCTTCCGTTGCTCCCTCTTCTTCCAACTGCTCATATTGTCTAAAGAGTTTCTTTATGTTAACACGTTTTCCACTAATATTCATAATAGGTTCTCTAGACCATGTATTTTCCCTTTGAATGGGTGAAAGATCATAAGTACGACCTGGAACAGGTCTAAATACACTATCATATGTTTCACTTGGTACGAAACTCTGCACGTTGGGAGTTGAGTTAATCTGGTTGCATGTGCGTCGCAAATCCCTTAAATTCATTAGGCATCTGCAAGAAACTAGATTCGAACGTATGAGAAGTATAACTATCCCCCATCCTTGTGATTGTCCACTTACATAACCATTATAAGGTTGCTGCGATGTACGAGAATAATCACAAGGTCTTGTAGAATAGTCATCATAGACAAAAAATTTGTTTTGATTGTATCCCACATATGGTTGGAAGCTATTGTAAGAGTGAAATTGAAAATCAGAATTATAACCATGATATGCATGATCTTGTGAACCATATATGTTGTTCCCAAAAGGATACATCACGAAATTTTTTATGCACACAACTCGTTTAGAGACTTACCTCTTGTTCCCAATTGTGCACACACAAACAAGAGATTGATGGTACCTGAAATAAGATTCCTAAAAAAATAAATTAGCAAAAGCTAAGAATAAAAACTAAATGCAAAAACAGAAAATCAAATAACAACTCAAATTACCGACTGCTCCCCGGCAGTGGCACCAATTTTGACGAGGTGTCGAACTCGCAAAAATAAATTCCTTACTTCTCTTACACTAACTAGTAGTACAATGACAAGCAGGTTCGTTCCTAAGGGAGAGTTGAGCTAAAGTTGTCAATTCAATTTCTGAATGTGAATAATGCAAGACAAATATTAATGCAAATATGAGTATGAGGATGATCAAGGACTCTTTCTAAGCCACGAAACGTGAATCTTTATCAATATATCTATGTTTCTGCAATCACCCATTACTAATAACCCTAGAATATTTAGTATGCTCAAATATCCCGCAATCTCTTAAATTCACCGGACACGGAAGCGCTCGACTACCGGATTCTACTCATCAAGTTTCCTAGAAGTACGCTCTCTAGGTGTGACTTAAACAAGTGCATTAAGTTCCGTGAGATAGGCTATTCCTAGTGACAAATACAAAAGCTCGATTCATCTACTAGTGTCATTCAATACATATGATTACTTAACAAAATCCCATCGTCAATAACCACATATTACTACTTGTATTAAGAGTCTCTAGACAATTACGGGTCGAAGAGTTCTCAATTAGCAATAGAACTATTAATTAACCATTCAATTTGCAACTTAAACGATTCAAGAATAATTCATATAACAATATTGACACGGTAGTGAATAAGCAATAACGAAATAATTGCAAGAAAACGGGCACTTTAAAATCAATTCGAGTTCATGTCCGGACGTCGAAATCGTCCCTAATCAAGATGCTTAGCTACTGGAGTTCATGGAAAAATAATAACGGCAAACAGAAAATACAACTTCTAAACCAAATAAGCAAACCAAACAGCGGCAGGTGGAGAGTATGGTGTATGGAGTAGAGGACTGTAGTTGATGGAATAGCAGCGTCGATGATGTAAACTGCGGCCTGGTGGTAGTGTAATGATGGTGGCGACGCTGCTGGCTTGCTGCTGTAGCTTGCGATGGAACTGGCACTGAATTGAAGCTGTAGTGGTGATATTCTGCTGCTATTGTTGTGCTTGCCAGGTCCTGGTACTTGTACTGCTGCAAACAGGTGACTGGCTCCAGCTGCTGTCTTGTGGTATGATGTATGCAGGTGGATGGAGATATGCTGATGGATGCAGGTACAGGTGCAGGTGCAGGTGAGGGTATGCACTGGTGGAGATGGATATGCAGGTGCAGAAGCTATGCAAGGGATGTATGAGATGCTGTTGAGATGGTGGTGGAATGAAGATGCAGTATGAGATGAAGATGCAGCTGGTAAGGGTTGGAGAGGAGCAAAGCTCCTCTCTGTTGGAGATAGAGCAGTCGTGAAGGGGTATATGCGATGATCCCTGTAGATTTAGGTTTTACCCCTTTTTATAGCTTCTCCAAGGCCTGCGATTTCGAATCAGATGAGAACCCAGCTTCTATTTCTTCGCAACTTCCAAAAATACTAAACAATCGGTCACCGTTCATCCCAAATCGATGGCAGCAGCTCTCTGCATAACCACAACCTGACTTCTCGCTCAAACTCTTGCCCTAAAACTGAAATAATTGGTATTCGGTTTCCCTTGCTCTTCTTAACTTCTATATCATGTCCTGTCGACCAACCCTCCTTGTACACAGCATGAGTCATCGAACCCTGGCACCTTGGTGCTGTAGACTGGCACGTTCTCACTGGAATGAAACCCAATATTCAATTGCACCCATTCACTGAAGTTAACAACAGCAACAACTTCCTACTTCACGGCAGCAAGAACTCTCACTCTTTCCTGGCTCTTTGTAAGACTGATAGCTAGCTGGAGACTCGGTGTACTGAACCATTGGCGACTGAACTTGAACTTGTGAAAAGCTACTCGTTCAGGCCTTTACACAGTCACCTTGTGTGCAGTTTGTTGTTGATTCAGAGAAAAGCTCTCTTTTGATTTCTAAGACCTTTCAATTTCTTTCCCTGCACATAATTCACATTCAACACAATCCCATACACTCATTCAAGACTCTATATAAAAATTCTGAATCACTTGATCCATTCATTCCCAAAAATCTACAACAATGGCTTGTTTTCACGGCAGAAAGCTTGTGTTCTTCACTGGCTTCTCTTTGCAGCAATAACGAATTAAAAACAAAACCAAACTCCCCAAAATCGAGTACCCAATCTTCATTTACTTCTCAGCTTCCATTCTTCAAACAGATCAAAAACTGCCTATAATCCTTCTCCGTTCATCTTCTGTTCCAACGGCAGCGAGCTCGTTCTCAGCCAAACCCAGACTCCTCTTTGTTCGCAGCTTCTAAACTTTGTTCAAACCTTTCCAAAATACCCACCAGAGATACGGCTAGCCAGCGGCGGGGTTTGGTGCAATGATTGTGACCTGAAGAGCATGAGTTTCACTGGTTGTACCAAATGCAGAACATGAATTGTGAATGCTCGGCCTAGCTTTAAAGAGGGAGATGCCCCTTAGCGAAATGCCTGTCTGCCTTCAGTGATTTCTTAATGACTGCCCATAGCAGCACTTCATGAAACAATAGGCTTCCGCCTAGTAATTCCTCAGAAACAGTTGGGATGCCCTTGGTGAGACACTCTTGAAGACTTTCATTCTTGCTAACTCTGAGTCCGTCGGTTTCCATAGTCGCCAAGCAATGAATTAAGCCCAAATTTTCATTATTTCTTCTCATGACTCCAAAATACCTATAAAAGCAAAATAAAGCGTAACATACAAAAATACAAGAGAAATAACTAAGAAAAGCATACGAAATTGATATTCAAACGATGTAATTTAGGCTCCTATCAAATACCTATGAAAAAGAAGCTAGGCTTCAAAACCTAAATTTTGATTGGGAAAACCTTCGTATGGCAGATGAAGATTCATTTGATGAGTTTAATCACAAAGTGTCTGAAATTGTTAATGCATCGTTTGCAATGGGTAAGACTATTCCTGAGAAGGACATTGTGATGAAGATTCTCAGATCTCTGCCATCTAGATACGATTCTAAGAAACACGCCATCGTTGAAGAAAATAACCTTGATACTCTTTCCAAAAATACTCTTGTTGGAAAGCTAAAGATTTTCGATCTTGAACTATGTCAAAGAGAAAAACGTCACTTGTTAGCCAACTCTGTTGCTGCATCTGATAAAAAATCTCGACGTCCTAAATTGATTGATACAAGAAATGAGAATTGCTTTAATTCTACTCTTTCACTGTTTATACAACAGTTATAGAAGACTCTCAGACAGAGTAAAAGAAAGTCTCAAAAGAAAGATCTTTCAATCAATAAAAGGGATAGAATAGTTCAGAATAACTATGATAATGAAACTTGTTCCAAGTGCTATAGAAGTGTCCATGATACTTCCAAATGTTCTGATGAGAAGTTTAGTGAGTTAACTAAAGCATGGATAGCTACTCTTGATTACTGTCCTGAGGAAAATATCTGTGGAGGTTCTCTTAACTTCCTTGCTGATAATCACACTTGTCCTCCTAACAGTCCTGACTATTCCATAATATACAATCTTACTTCTCCAGAAGAGTTTCAACTGGAAAAGGAAACCTTAATTACAAAGATTGATGATTTGGAATGTCAACTGCGGATTTTAAGACAAGAAATTGTTGTCTCTCGCAATTATGATCCTACTAAGATACATCGAACCTCTTCGATTAACTCTTCTAGGCATTTTCAGCAAGTTATTCATGAATCTATATCATTCTCAAGTCATTCTGACGATATAGAAAAATACAAGGACATACCAAATAGTTTGGTCCTCGTGTGCAGAAATCATGATCATCTAGATACAATGTGCACAAAGTATCAAGAAAATATCTCCTCTGTTAAATCTTGTTTTCAGAAGATGAAAAGGAAATCTCCCAAGAAACCTTCATCTCTTTCAAAAGAGATATCCAAAGTCATTCATAGTTTACGAAAACCAACAGACAAGGTATTCAAAACTGTGCTGAAAAGGAAGAATGATGCATATAACTCTTCTTTCTTAAAAACAAGACAGAAACAAGGAATAACAAATACTTCTTCTCTTCATAAGAAACCGCACAGTCCTGCTTTGGATTGGAGAAATTACAATCTGTAATAAGGTTTAAGATGGTTCTTGTTGTTTTCTCTCTTGAACAAGAACCATAATCTTCAAGAGGGTTGTGAAGAAATATTTTTGGTGTTTCTCTAATTTGTTTCTGTTCTTCTTGTGGCTCCTTTTTGAGTCAAGAACCATTTCTGTTCATAAACGACTTTTCCCTGTAAGACCTTTTCCTGGGGATAACCAAATTCTGTTAGGGTTTTGGTCAAAGGTCTTTTTGGAAAATTTATCCCCTATCTTCCTCCTTTTTAAGATGAAGATTTCTCCTAAGATAGAGCATTTCACTTATCTCTTCTATCATGTCCTCATCAAGTCTTTCAAGCAAAGAAAGTGATGTCTGGATTGTTCTTTTTTCCCTTGAAAAAGATTCGTTTTGATTCTTCTGATAGTGAGATGTGATCTGACAAACGTGATTCCTCCCTTGATGGGAATCCCTCTGTCTCTCCTTTTGATAAGCTCTCTTTAACCATGAATCTCGTCTTGGAACAAGTAAGTGCCCTGAAAAGTGAACTTGAATCTTCTTCCAAAAGACTTGAAGAAAAGATGGATAACCTTGAATCCAGGATTGATCTAATCGAAAATGAGCTTGACGAATATAGGGAATATGAGAAGAGTATTCAAAGTAAGTGAAATGTTTTATTGGAGTTGTTTCTTTTGAATAAATGTCTAGGAAACTTCTTATGAGAATTTATTCTTGTGTTTTAAGAAGGATAACTAGGGTTTGGAATAGCAATTTTTGTGAGTACACATAGCTATTTCTAACGATATTCATCTTGCAATGTTTTTAGATTTATTTATTTAAATTCTAAAGTTTATTTGGAAGATGATTTTGCAGTATTAATCTTTATGATTTTATATATTGCAACTTGCTATGGGATATGTGTGTTTGCTTCTGTGAACTATGATTGTCCCATACGTGTTCAAAAGCTAAGTCTTTCATATGTAAGTATGCAAGTATTGATAAAAGATTGAATGAACTTTTGACAAACAAAAGTTAAGCCTATTATGAAAATATTGATGGAAGATAGGATGAACTTTTGTTTACAAAGATTAAGTATATTATATGTCATTGTGAAAATAGTGATGAAAAATAAAATGCATCTTTGTTTATTCCGCAGTATTGATCTTCCTTGATCCATGTTTTTATGTAAATACTGTGCGGCTCCGTAAGTTCTCTTATGTGAGCATTTCCGATTAAATTAATCATGGGTTCTCTTATGGTTAATTTAAATGAGATTTATGGATACAAATTCATATTCTTATGTGATTTGTCAATGTCCAAAGAAATCCTTCTTTTCTTGTGAAAGTAAGGTCGCTCTTGCTGTTCTTTCGAGAATGACATTTTATGGGGGAGAGTTCTTAATGAACTTGTGCTTAATTGCCAAATCTTTATGGGGAGTGCGGCTGTGGAATATTATAGGGGTTATCTTGTATCTTTATAAACTCCTTGATGAATGCATTTAGTTTCGGCTATATGATTGCATCTAAAAAAGTTGATATGTGCTTTTCTTTTTGTCATGAAGTGTCTCTATGGAAATTTCATTAGGATCCCGCTAATTTTTGTACCTTTGCCAATTTTATTGACAAAAAGGGGGAGAATTAATGTGTAGTTCACACTACAAATACATATGGTTTTCGGATCATTATGTAAGGGGGAGTGGTTTTCATGTGAGATTAAGTATTGACTAAGGGGGAGTGATACATATCACAATAGTATTGTTGTCGAAGTTGTGATACAATTGAACTTTGATACTGTGTAATAATGCTATGACACTGTATAACAATGATCAAATGCTATTGTTTTCTCATTGTTATAGCTACGGATCTTCAACAACAATGATGCGGAGTTGAACACATTTGGAATCATTGGAGTACTTGGAAGTGACGAAGATTTCGAGTAATATTGAAGAACCAAGGAGATCAAGCATTTGGATGAGAAGCTACAAAGTTTATTTATTTTGTATTCCATATGTATTGATAGTTTTGTCACTAAAATTGACAAAGAGGGAGATTGTTAGAGCACTGCTTGGTCGAACTCGCAAGCGTTGCTATCTCAAGCTTGTTTGTCAAGTTTAGTTGCCAAAACTATAAGTCTTGATTTCTAGTCTACTTATTCCTAAGTCTCATATTAGGATAGTAAGTGTAGTTGAGCCTTAGACTCCACGGCGTTCATCGAATGAAGACGAAGGACTACTCAAGGGAACTTGTGGAAATTCATCAACAAAAGGTATGTGGAAACTTGAACTTATCTATCACTCAAAAGTCTATCTATTCTATCTCCTATTTTGAGACAAAACTCGTATTGCTATATAGACTTCAATTATGCACATTTGCTATTTCGAGCCGAGTTTATCTTGCTTATCTATTTCGCGAAATATGTGTTGGTAAGCTTTCGCTTTAGCCAAGTTCATCTTTGCTCGTGACGAAAGTCATGTTGATTATTTCAATAACTTGAAAATCGCTTTGATGAAAATAGTTTGTGAATAACGACTATTTTAACATCCTCTAAGAAAATTTCAATGATTGAAATGAGAGTTTAGAACATGTAACCATCTTCGGATATAAACATAGTGTGTTCTCACATTTGTGTAAAAGTCCAAAACCGGGAACCCAAAGTATGCGTACCCGTACGCGTACTGGCGGTTGTTGGAAATCCGGGTAAGTATGCGTACTCGTACGCATACTGGTGGAAAGTTCACGTCCGTGAATTTCTGCTGGAGTTTGAAAGTGAAAAACAAACTCAATCCGGTTATTTAAGTACACGTACCCGTTTGCATACTTAAGTAGGTTACTTTCTAAAATCGGTTTGTTCATGAACTAAAACATTTATATAATAAGGAATGCAATCTTTACAAACCGTGGCTATAATGTTCATGAATTGATTCGAGTGAATCAAAATCGACTTTGCTTCGATTGTGTCTTGTATACTACTATTAGATCTAAGCAATTGAACAACTCTCTAACTAGTTCATTTGAGTCACTTGAACTAGTTATGGTAAAGATGAATAAGGTTGATATGAAAGTGCTCATATGGATAACCATTTGTTAACTATTGTTGAACCGACTAAGTGTACACGTTTAGGTACGGTTACCCAAACCTAAATGAAGGTGCATTTTATTTGTGTATAATAAGCTAAGTTTGATCTAACGGTTGAAAGATATTAGCTTGAATATAATCAGGTTTTCATCTAACGGTGAATATTGAATGCTTTGTTACCAAGGTAACTTAGATTGCAAACCCTGATTTGAAATCTATATAAAGGAGAACTCTAGCAACTGGGAAACCTAATCCCCACACCTCCTGTGTGATACTAGTTGTATAAGCTAGAGTCGATTCTCCTTTAACCTTAGGTTTTTCACGAAACCCTGTAGGTTAACAACTTAAAGACTTCATTGGGATTGTGAAGCCAGACCCAACTATTTTCTCTGTAGTTGCGTGATCTGATCTTGATGTTTCTATCATGATTGAGTGCAATCGTAAGATTGGCTTGAGATTTATATCTCCGATAGGCAAGATAGAAAAGTAGTCACAAACACCTTCGTCTCATCGTTTGTGATTCCACAATATCTTGTTTCGTTAATCGATTAAGATTTTTGTGAGGTGATTGATAATTCTAGGCTAGTCTTCGGGAATATAAGTACGGGTTATCAATTGGTTCCTTTTCACTTTGATTTATCAAAAGACGGAACAAAAAACTCATAGGTTTATCTGTGGGAGACATATTTATATATTCAATAGACTTTTCTGTGTGATATAGATTTGTTTATCAAGTCTTCGACTTTGGGTTGTAGCAACTCTTAGTTGTGGGTGAGATCAGCTAAGGGAATCAAGTGCGTAGTATCCTGCTGGGATCAGAGACGTAAGGAGCACGACTGTACCTTGAATCAGTGTGAGATTGATTAGGGTTCAATTATATTACAGACCGAAGTTAACTTGTAGTAGGCTAGTGTCTGTAGCGGATTAATACAGTGTGGTGTTCAAATCTGGACTAGGTCCCGGGGGTTTTCTGTATTTGCGGTTTCCTCGTTTACAAAACTTCTGGTGTCTGTGTTATTTCTTTTCCGCATTATATTTTGTTATATAATTGAAATATCACAGGTTGTGCATTGAATCGATCAATTGGGAAATCCAACCTTTGGTTTTTGATTGATACTTGAACATTGGTCGGTTGTACCGTTTAAGTTATTTCTCTTATATTCAATCAGGCCCGCAAATTCTTATTTGTTTGATTGCGGATTGAATTGAGAAATTGAGATATAACTCTTTGTTATACTTTTTATTAAGATTGAGTCTGACTTTCTAGTTCATTCTCTTGAAAGTATATTGTAGTTAGTTCATACAGATTGCTAAGCGAAATATTGGGTTAGGTTGTTAGACCCCCGCTTTTTCATACTTGACGAGTTTAGTTGTAGACAATTTATTTGTTGGAAACTAAATATTATGTCAAGATGATCATGTGAAAATTAGCTTGAACATCTTACATTATTTGTGTGAGACAATCATTTGATGTTAACTTGGGAAGTTTCGTATTGATCGATTAATCACTTGAAAATTACTTGAAGCTAGTGGTATGTGTAAGATTAGTATTGTTGTCTTCTAAGGATGTTTCAATGATTGAATTAGAGTTTTAGAACTACTACTAATGTCTGGATATAACACAGTATGCGTACCTTGTATGTGAACTGTGAAGTTCTAGTTCAGGTCCGGAACTCTTGTTTGCGAATGGGTTTAACTATCAAAAGTACGGAACTGTGGTTTGCGAAGAGTTTTTGCGAACGGCTAAGACTAGGCAAGTCCGGAACTGTGGTTCGCATACTCAGTTTGCGAATACATTGGTTAGGTTCTAAAATCGGTAAGTATGACTATTCATACTCATGAACTCAGGTTCGTTTGAGAACTAAAGTCCCTGGAACTTTAATGAAATAAGGTATGCGAACTTGTTTTGCGAACCGTGGCATTATGTTCATGAATTGGTTCTTGTATAAGTACTTTGTACAACTACGAACCAAACTGAATATGTTTCAAATTGTTCATGGATATTTCTATGAGATAGTGAACATTTGAACAACTCTCTTGAAGCAAATTTAGATTCATTTGATTATCTATCATGATTGATTGATCTTAATATTTGATCTAGAAGTGTTAGATGAAAATGGATAAACTAAAAGTGTTCATATGGCTAACTTCGGTTAACTTGTAGTAGGCTATAGTCTGTAGCGGCTTAATACAGTGTGGTGTTCAAGTATGGACTAGGACCCGGGGTTTTTCTGCACTTGTGGTTTTCTCGTTAACAAAATTTATGGTGTTTACATTATTTCTTTTCCACATTATATTTTGTTTATATAATTGAAGTATCACAGGTTGTGCATAGTTCAATCATAGTTGATAAATGACACTCAGACATTGGTCTTTGGTACCATCTGACTTATTCTCTTAACAATCAGGTTCATGGATTTCTATCTGTTTGATTTACTGATTGTGTTGAGAAAAATATAAAGCTCTTTTATATATATTCTGATTGAGACTCAGTAACTTGGTGCTCTCATATTTATATTGGAGTTTAGTCCATACATATTGTCAAACGAATTAGTTAGGTGTGGTTGTTGTACCCCCGCATTTTCAATTGGTACCAGAGCAGGCAAACACACTAAGATCTCATAAGTTTGTGCTTTAAGCAATCCAATTAGTATGGATAATAATATCTCTGTTAACGCTTCACCAGTTTTAGATCTACCCAACTTCGAGTGTGTTCTAGAAACCATCGATGAGGTTGAGTGTTTTGATCTAGGGAAAATCATCAAAAATCTTTGTCGAAAGAAACAACGATTGATAAGGAAAATTGATGGACTTCATTACGAAATTTACATCAAAGACTCTGATCTTCGTGAATGCTCTGAAAAAATAGTTGATATCCAGAATAAGTTAGATGAACAAATCCAGATCAATACTGATCTTGTTACAGACATTGCACAATGTAAGGATTTGAAGTCTGTCAAAGAATCTTCAATGGATTTGAGAAACTCCTTTAATTCTTCCTTGAAGGATTTTCGTAAGTCAGGAGATAAACGAGGTTTAGGTTTTGTAAAACCTGATGTGACTCAGAATATTTCTGATATGTTTAAAAGTGTTGGTTCATGTATGTTTTGTAGTTCTTGTGATCATTATCAACATACATGCATGCCTTTTAAGAAAAGTTTAAAGGTTGCTAGTGATCTACACAAGAAAGTTGAACAACTGTTTACTACTCTAAAAAGGTGAGCAAAACTAACAAGAAAACCCAAATGGGAAAGTAGTGTTAGTATGGGAGCTTTTGCTCTAAAATCAACACCACCTTTTCAATGGTTCC
Source organism: Papaver atlanticum (assembly GCA_023531105.1). Lineage (NCBI taxonomy): Eukaryota > Viridiplantae > Streptophyta > Magnoliopsida > Ranunculales > Papaveraceae > Papaver > Papaver atlanticum. The sequence goes on from JAJJMB010014260.1 coordinate 511,679, forward strand.
TTTATAGTGGATGTAGCCGGCATATGACAGGTGACCTTTCTTGGTTTGTGAACACGAACGATTTTGTAGGAGGACCTGTAACATTCGGAGATGGGAGATGTTGCTACATCAGCAAAAAGGGGACGATTAAACTACCAGGTGTTCCTGAAATCCATGATGTCGTATATGTTAAAGGTATGACTGCTAATCTTCTTTCTATTAGTCAAATTTGTGACAAGGGCCATAAGGTTGTCTTCAGTGTAAATGGGTATTATATTGTAGACAAGACTGGAAAAGTAATTTTTCAGGGAACTCGTGGTAAAAATAATTATTATCTTTTGGAAACTCAGTTTAATAATTGTTGCAATTTGACTAAGGTGGAATCTACACATCTATAGCATGAGCATTTTGGTCACATCAATTATCGCCTTGTAACTAAGATCATTAACAAAGAACTTGTTAGAAGCGTTCCCCAAATCAATGCTAAGAATTATGGTGTTTGTGGGTGCCTATCAAAAGAGTAAACAAACAAGAGTTCCACATAAATCATCTTGAGATATTCTCACTAAAGCTCCACTTGATTTAATTCATATGAATCTCTTCGGTCCTATACAACAACCTACTGTTGCTGGAATGAAGTACGCTTTAGTTATGGTAGATGATTACACCAGATTCACTTGGGTGGCATTTTTGGCCCATAAAAATGAAACCTTAAGTGAGTTCAAGATTATTATTAATAGAATCCAGAATGAACAGGGTCGCAAGCTAAAGATAAATAGAAGCGATCGTGGAACCGAGTTCAAGGACACCAAAATGTTTGGATTCTGTGATAAACTGGGGATTATTCAACAATATTCACCACACATAACTCCACAAGACAATGGAGTTGCAGAAAGAAAGAATATGAATATTCAGGAAATGGCAAGGGTAATGCTCCATAACAAAAATTTACCGTTGCAGTTTTGGGGAGAAGCTGTTTTTACAGCATACTATTTGATCAACCGTGTTTACTTATGGTCTAAAACCCTAAATATTCCTTATGAGTTGTGGTACGATAAGAAGCCCAACTTACACTATCTCAGAGTGTTTGGCATTAAGTGTTATATACATTCTGAAAGATCGAGAACAAAAATGGAAATTTGATTCCAAGAGCACGCGATGAAGGTATTTTTCTCGGCTATGCATCTAACAGTCGTGGTTTTCGAGTATACAATCTCAGAACTCATGTTATGATGGAATCATCAAATGTTATCATTGACGATCTGAGCGATTTCCATCATGTTGACCCTCCTGTTGAATTTCCTCCAACGGAAACAATTGAGAAAGTGAAAGAAATCTCGGAATCTGTAGAAGTTGTACCAACTATTTCAGATCCTGACATTTCTAGTGACGAGGAGAAAATCCCTAGTCAGGGTATATCTGTTGAATGTGTACCACCACGACATCTCTGGGTTCAAAGGAATCATGATACTAACAGTATTATTGGAGGAAAAGATTCAACTGCTAAGACGAGATGACAACTTTAAAATATTTGCAACTTTGGATGTTATCTATCGCAAGTGGAACCAAAAAACATTGATGAAGCTCTTAGCAATCCCTTCTGGGTGAATGCAATGCATGAAGAGTTAAATCAATTCCAAAGACAAGATGTACGTGAACTCGTACCTTGTACCTCTAATGTAAATATTGTTGGTACTAAATGGATATTCAAGAACAAGTCAGATGAATTTGGCACAATCGTCAGAAACAAAGCTAGACTTGTCGCTCAAGGATATTCACAGATTGAAGGTATCGACTTTGACGAGACCTTTGCTCCTGTGGAACGCCTTGAGTCCATTATTTTATTTATTTTTTCTGAATCACATACTTTTTATTAATGAGATGAAAAATGTTAAAAAATTACAAGACCTCAACTAAAATTAGAAAGCCAATTACATTTGGATCATAAAAGAATCCTAACAAAATCTATAATACTCCATATGAGGCATTTCTACTCTTGCTAGGACATTTGGTCTTCCAAACAAGATATGTCTCTGACCTGCAGCCATTTTGGCCCCCCTTTTAGCAGATGTATCTGCAGAAAAGTTAATCTCCCTGAAGCAGTGACAAAACCTTATTGTTTGGATTTTGCTCACAGCCTTCAGCCATCTCATTCTTATGAACTAAGGCATTTCATTATCAGCAAATTCAGAGATTACTGTTTTAGAGTCTGAGTTGAGGATTATGTTTTGTAACTTCCATTCTACTGCAAACTCAACTGCATTGATCATTGCATACACTTCTGCAATGTAGTTTGTAGCAATAACAATACCACCATAGATGGCTCCCATCACTTGACTCAGGTGATCTATAATCACTATACCAAAACCTGCAGCTCCAGGATTTCCAATGGAAGCTCCATCACAGCAAAACATAACAAATCCAGTGCATGGTGGTACCCAGAAACAAGGTTTAATGCATTGAAATTTAATTCTTCTTGGCCCCAAATTGAAAAAGAGAATTACCTGGTTATCATAGTCATTGTTCCACTTGTTACTCTTGAGTCCATTAAATTATTATTAGCTCATGATTGTTTTCTCAAGATTAATCTATTTTAAATGGACATAAAATCTGCATTCTTAAATGGATGTTTAAAGGAAGAGGTCTATGTTGCTCAACCTAAAGGATTTGAAAGTTCAGAATTTCTTAATCATGTCTTTAGGCTCAGAAAGGCCTTGTATGGATTAAAACAAGCACCTCGTGCCTGCTTCGAAAAACTAACCAGTTCTCTTCTCATGAAAGGTGTAATGACCGTCCCTCCACCGATACTGTCCCCACTTAGCCACTGCGGTTATCCGACAGTGTGGGGTTTTCAACGGGCATCGCTGCGGTCATCCATCAACAACTTCCTGGGAGATCACCCATCCCTGGATTGCTCCCGCCCGAGCACGCTTAATTGCAGAGTTTTCTGCCAACTCTAGAGCCAATTGTACTGAAAAAGGCCTCGGTGTTAGGAAATGACAAACCATTACTTATATTTCATTCGTACAACCACTGAAATGACAAACCATTACTTATATTCCATTCGACCAACCACTGCCAAATATCGAGGTATTACAATACCACCACCTTAAATTGGAGCCGTCCTCGGTTCCAGATTATATTCGTAAGCCCAGATCTCCGACGTTCCATGCCCTCATGAGAAGCACCTGGACCAACCCAATTGATAGACGCATTTATGTGTCTGTTTTCATCTCTATTGTGTATATTGTTAGTACCCATTTTTGTACTTATTATGGTGTTTTATGTGTTTGTAGGTATTTTTGGGAAATAAACATTTTTGGAAAAATCGGCTAGAAAAATTATGCGGAGCACCCCTGGAGGATATTTGTTATTCGGACTCTCAGTTTGGATAAAGGGCACCTGCTATTCGCACCCCCGATTTGGTTAGGGGGACACCCTTCTTCACGGTTTATAAAAATTGGTGGGAAAATGCAGATTCAAATTTTTTTCACCTGCGGAGTTTTCTGTTTTGAATTTTGAGGAGCTGTGGCGAGATTCAATCACTCCAATCGACTCATTCCAGCTTGTTACACTCACACAGGACTGGTAAGTCCTTCATATTTGAAAAACTTGGGATGCATCGTTGGATTGAAGCAAACAGAGGACACGAGTTCTTCACGGGTTCTATATGAGTTACAGCGAGTTTGGGACGTGTACTGCACGTGTTTTACGAAGTTTAGCTGTAAATAGGAGCTCGTAGAAGATAAATATGGAGAGTCAGCAAGAATTTATCGCATGCAGAGAAGAAAAAAAAAAGAAATTATTCCCGAAAATAATTTTCCTTTACTGTGGAGAATTTATGGAGTTATGAGATATTATTCTTGTTCCTATCGAGTATAAAAAGGCATGTGGGAGCATAGAGAAGGGTTACGGAGAGTTGGGGGAGAATAGGGAGAAGTTTAGAGCATCATAAAGCCGAAAAAAAAAGTTACAGGAATATTGCGTTCTGCTGGTGCAGTGAAGAAGAGGAAGAACATAAGACGCTACAAAACTGTCGTTTTGCTACAGTGACAGTGACACTTTCGCTGTATCGTTTCATGTAACAGTTAGTTTGTCACACATATAAGTGTTACAAACCCGGTTTTTATCATTTTTTCTCCCATTTCATCATTTGTGAACCATTTTTGAGCATTAATAAAGATGAATTTTGAGCATGTTTCCATGATGATGATGAGCTAATTCTCGAGTAATCAAGGCACGGAGGAAGCTATTGATGCATGAATAATTGGTAACTATTCTATTTTTCTCTAATTTGCATTTTATAATTCACTCAAATCACTGCTTTGCAGAATTTTAATTGTTTGCATAATTTTCTTAATTAGTTGTGATTCAATTAGATAGGTTATACTTTGTTTAGATAATCTATGCTTAAGGGATACAATAAATGTTTGAGAATATGCTTGATTATTTGTGAATTAAGAAAAAGAGATTTTAAAGATAATTAGAGTTTTGAAATTTTTACCATCATTCATTCATGTGTAATAGTGGAATCTAGTGTCTTGGTTATTTTCAATCTTAAAAACAAATTTGGATTTAAATTTTCTCTATTTTTAGTTTAAATAAGTCTAAAATCAATTGCTTTCACAAGTCTCAACGAACTTTTTACTACAACAAAGTTGAAATTACATCACCTATCCAGGGTACCTTCCCACCCTCGGCAGGTGACCTGTCATAGGCTCTGATATCATTTGTAATGACCCGACCCTCCACCGATATTGTCTCCACTTAGCCACTGCGGTTATCCGGCAGTGTGGGGTTTTCAAAGGGCATCGCTACGGTAATCCAGCAGAAACTTCCCGGGAGGTCACCCGTCCCTGGATTGCTACCGCCCGAGCACGCTTAACTGCAGAGTTTTCTTCCAACTCTGGAGCCAATTGTACTTAAAAGGCCTCGGTTTTAGGAAATGACAAACCATTACTTATATTCCATTCGGCCAACCACTGTCGAATATCAGGGTATTACAAAAGGTTTTTCGAGGGGTGGAGTTAATAAAACACTTTTTACCAAATGGAGCGGGAAGGAGATTGTTATTGCTCAAGTTTATGTAGATGATATCATCTATGGATCGACCTCCGAGAAACTTGCAAGGGATTTTCAAGTCTCTCTTGGTAGGTAATTTGAGATGAGCAACGTTGGTGAATTAATATTCTTTTTAGGATTACAAATTCAACAACACAAGGATGGAATATACTTATCTCAAGAAAAATACGCTAGGGATCTTGTAAAAAGGTTCGGTCTTGATAAGTCTACTCCAAAACTTACTCTCAGGCCCACTACTGGTAAACTACACAGAGATGAGAAAGGAATCAATGTGGATCATAAATTTTATCGATCGATCATTGGAAGTCTTTTATATCTTACAACTACTAGACCTGACATTGCTTTTAGTGTTGGTTGCTGTGCTAGATTTCAGGCTAATCTGAAGAAATCTCATCTTGCTGCTGCAAAACGGATCATGCGATATGTTCAACATACTATCAGTTATGGTATATCTTATATTTTTGATACTAACAATGATCTTATTGCTTATTCAGATGCTGATTGGGAAGGATGTGTAGAAGACAAAAAGAGTACACCTGGGGGATTTTACTATGTAGGGTTGAATTTTGTGGCATGGCATAGCAAGAAACAAAAATCACAATCCCTTTCAACATGCGAAGCATAATATATTGCTGCAGGTTCGTGTTGTACTCAACTTCTATGGATAAAATAAATGCTTGCTGATTATGGAATTGACACTAGCACAATGAAGATCTTTTATGATAATTCAAGTGCGAGTTGCATCACTAAGAATCCTGTTAAGCACTCAAGAACTAAACACATTGACATAAGGTACCATTTTATAAGAGATCTCTATGAAAATGGTATTATTAACATGGAATTTGTTCCTTCAGAACAACAATTAGCTGATATTCTCACCAAACCTCTAGATACTGCAACGTTTCAACAATTATGGCAGTCTATTGGTGTTGTTTTGGTTCATTATATTTCTAGCTTTTTTCCCCTAGATGTACCTATATCTTTTGGGCAATAAAAACTTGAAGTTCCAGTGAATTGTTGTTTATATTTCGTATATGTTTCTAGTAGTTATATTGTAGTTCTGTTGTCTTTTCAGATCTGTACAATATCAAAATATCTAAAGAAATCCTTATTTTCTCGTAAAAGTAAGGTCGCTCATGTTGTTCTCTTGGAAATGACATCAAATGGGGGAGAGTACTTAAATGAACTTGTGCTTAATTGCCATATCTTTGTTGGGAGAGCGGTTATGGAATTTGAAGGGGTTAACTTATATCTTAATGAACTCCTTGATGAATACACTAAGTTTCGACTATGTGAAATCATCGAAAAAAGTTGATATGTTTCTTTCTAGTCATGAATTATCTTTTGAGAATCATTATGATCCCATAGTTTTCGTACCTTTGCCAATTTATATTGACAAAAAGGTGGAGAATTATTTAGTAGTTTACACTACATACATATGGTTTACGGATCATTATGTAAGGGGGGTGGATTTCAATCTAAGATTGAAGTATTGACTAAGGGGGAGTGATACATATCACCATAGTATTATTTAAAAGTTATGATGCAATTGGACTTTGATTCTATATAATAATACTATGACACTGAATAACAATGATTGAAAACTTTCGTTTTCGTATTGTTAGTGCTACGGATCTTCAACAACAATGATGCTGAGTTGAACACATTCAAAATCGATTGAGAACTATAAGTAACGAAGAATTCAAAGAAGTTGAAGAGCCAAGGAAATCAAGCATGATGGATCAGAAGCTACAAAGTTTATTTATTTTGTAATCCATATGTATTTTGTTCATGGATTTTTCTATGAGATAGTGAACATTTGAAAAAATCTCTTAAAGAACATTTAGGTTCATTTAATTATCTATCATGATTGATTGATCATCATATTTGATCTAGAAGTGTTAGATGAATATGGATAAACTAAAAGTGTTCATATGGCTAGCTTCGGTTAACTTGTAGTAGGATAGAGTCTGTAGCGGCTTAATACAGTGTGGTGTTCAAGTCTGGACTAGGTCCCAGAGTTTTTCAGCATTTGCGGTTTCCCCATTAAAAAAATTTCTGGTGTCTGTGTTATTTCTTTTCCGTATTATATTTTGTTTATATAATTGAAATATCACAGGTTGTGCGTAGTTCAATCATAGTTGATAAATCCGACATAGTTTGTTGGAAAGGACTTGATTGACACTCGGACATTGGTCTTTGGTATCATCCGAGTTATTCTCTTAACAATCAGGTTCACGGATTTCTATCTGTTTGATTTACTGATTGTGTTGAGAAAGAGACAAAGCTCTTTGATATATATTCTGATTGAGACTCAGTAACTTGGTGCTCTCAGATTTATATTGGAGTTTAGTCCATACAGATTGCCAAAAAAATTAGTTGGGTGTGGTTGTTGTACCCCCCGCGTTTTCAATTGGTATCAGAGCAGGAAAACACACTAAGACCCCATAAGTGTGTGCTTGAAGAAATCCAATTAGTATGGACAGTAATATCTCTGTTAACGCTTCACCGGTTTTAGATCTACCCAGTTTTAGATCTACCCAAACACACGTGGAGTGGTACGTTCAACAGGAACACTCCGGATAGGTTTTTTCTCCTCGTCATCAGAAACGTTAGGATCAGTAACCGTTGGTACAACTTCTACTGATTCCGGAACTTCTTTGACTTTCTAAGTTGTCTCCAAGGGAGGTAACTCAGCAGGTTAGTCATCATGAAGAAAGTCCTTCAAGTCATCAATGATAACATTTGTTGATTCCATCATAACACGAGTTCTGAGATTTTATACTCTAAAACCACGACTGTCAGATGCATAGCCAAGGAAAATACTTTCATCGTTTTTTGAATCAAATTTTCCTTTTTGTTCTCGATCCTTGAGAATGTAGCACTTACTGCCAAACACACGAAGATAGTGTAAGTTAGGTTTCTTACCATACCATAACTCATAAGGAGTATTCAGAGTTCGTGAGCGTAAACACACACGAATGATCAAGTAGCAGGCTGTAAAGACTGCTTCTCCTCAAAACTTTAACGGTAAGTTTTTGTTATGGAGCATTACCCGGGACATTTCCTGTATATTTTTATTATTGCTTTCTGCAACTTCGTTGGCTTGCGGAGTGATGGGTGGATAATATTTTTGAATAATACCCAGTTGGTCACAGAATTCGAACAATTGGTGTCCTTGAATTAAGTTTCCCGATCTCTCATAATTTTCTTAAGTCTACAACCTTGTTCATTCTGGATTCTATTAACAATAATTTTAAATTCACTTAGGGTCTCATTCTTGTGGGCTAAGAATGCCACCCAAGTAAATCTGGGGTAATAATCTGAAAAAGCGGGGGTACAACAACCTCACCCAATATTTCTCTTAGCAATCTGTATGGACTAACTCCAATATACTTTCAAGAGAATCAACTAGACAGTCAGACTCAATCTTAATAAAAAGTATATCAAAGAGTTATATCTCAATCTTCGATTCAATCCGCAATCAAACAAATAGAAATTTGCGAGCCTGATTGAATACAAGAGAAATAACTTGAACGGTACCAAAGACCAATATTAAGGATCAATCAATTTAAATCAACAACCAAAGGTTGGATTTCCCAATTGATCGATTCAACGCACAACCTGTAATTTTTCAATTATATAACAAAATATAATGCGGAAAAGAAATAACACAGACACCAGAAGTTTTGTTAACGAGGAAACCGCAAATGCGGAAAACCCCCGGGACTTAGTCCAGATATGAACACCACACTGTATTAAGCTGCTACAGACACTAGCCTACTACAAAGATAAATTCGGCATGGACTGTAGTTAAACCCTAATTAATCTCACACTGATTCAAGGTACAGTTGCGTCCTAACGTCTCTGATCCCAGCAGTATACTACGCACTTGATTCCCTTAGCTGATCTCACCCACAACTAAGAGTTGCTATGACCCAAAGTAAAAGACTTGATAAACAAATCTGTCTCACACAAAAAAGTCTATTGAATAAATAAATATGTCTCCCACAGATAAACCTACGAGTTTTTGTTCCGCCTTTTGATAAATCAAGGTGAAAAGGAACCAATTGATAACCCGGACTTATATTCCTGAAGAACAGCCTAGTATTATCAATAACCTCACAATAATCTTAATCGATTAACAAAACAAGATATTGTGGAATCACAAACGATGTGACGAAGGTGTTTGTGACTACTTTTCTATCTTGCCTATCGGAGATATAAATCTCAAGCCAATCTTACGATTGTACTCACACAGGATAGAAACAGCAAGATCAGATCACGCAACTACAGAGAAAATAGTTGGGTCTGGCTTCGCAATCCTAATGAAGTCTTTAAGTCGTTAACCTATAGGGTTTCGTGAAAAACCTTAGGTTAAAGGAGAATCGACTCTAGCTTATACAACTAGTATCACACAGGAGGTGTGGGGATTAGGTTTCCAAGTTGCTAGAGTTCTCCTTTATATAGATTTCAAATCAGGGTTTGTAATCTAAGTTACCTTGGTAACAAAGCATTCAATATTCATCGTTAGATGAAAACCTGATTAGATTCAAGCTAATATCTTTCAACCGTTAGATCAAACTTAGCTTGTTATACACAAATGAAATGCACCTTCATTTAGGTTTGGGTAACCGTACCTAAACGTGTACACTTAGTCGGTTCAACAATAGTTAACCAATGGTTAGCCATATTAGCACTTTCATATCAACCTTATTTATCTTTACCATAACTAGTTCAAGTGACTCAAATGAACTAGTTAGAGAGTTGTTTCATTTCTTAGATCTCATAGTAGTATACAAGACACAATCGAAGCAAAATCAATTTTGATTCACTCGAATCAATTCATGAACATTATAGCCACGGTTTGCAAAGATTGCATTCCTTATTATATAAATGTTTTAGTTCATGAACAAACCGATTTTAGAAAGTAACCTTCTTAGGTATGCAAAAGGGTACGCATACTTAAGTCACCGGATTGGGTTTGTTTTCACTTCCAAACTCCAGCAGAAATTCACGGACGTGAACTTTCGGCAAGTATGCGTACGGGTACGCATACTTACCCGGATTTCCAACAACCACCAGTACGCGTACGGGTACGCATACTTTAGGTTCCCGATTTTGGACTTTTACACAAATGTGAGAACACACTATGTTTATATCCAAACATGGTTACTTGATCTAAACTCTCATTTCAATCATTGAAACTTTCTTAGAGGTTGTTATAATAGTTGTTATCCACAAGCTATTTTCATCAAAGCGATTTTCAAGTTATTGAAATAATCAACAAGACTTTCGTTACGAGTAAAGATGAACTTGGATAAAGCGACAGCTTACCAACCCATATTTTGAGAAATAGATAAACGAGATAAACTCAGCTCGAAATAGCAAATGTGTATAATTAAAGTCTATATAGCAATACGACTTTTGTCTCAAAATAGGAGATATAATAGATAGACTTTTGAGTGATAGATAAGTTCAAGTCTCCACATACCTCTTTGTTGATTAAGTTCCACAAGTTCCCTTGAGTAGTTATTCGTCTTCATTCGATGAACGCCGTGGAGTCTAGAGCTCAACTACACTTACTATCCTAGTCCGAGACTTAGCTATAAGTAGACTAGAAATCAAGACTTATAGTTTTGGCAACTAAACTTGACAAACAAGCTTAAGATAGCAACGCTTGCGAGTTCGACCGAGCAATGCTCTAAAAATCTCCCCCTTTGTCAATTTTAGTGACAAAACTATCAATACATATGGAATACAAAATAAATAAACTTTGTAGCTTCTCATCCAAATGCTTGATCTCCTTGGTTCTTCAACATTACTCGAAATATTCGTCATTTCCAAGTACTCCAATGATTCCAAATGTGTTCAACTTCGCATCATTGTTGTTGAAGATCCGTATCTATAACAATGAGAAAATAATAGCTCCCGATCATTGTTATATAGTGTCATAGTATTATTACACAGCATCAAAGTTCAATTATATCACACCTTTGACAACAATACTATGGTGATATGTATCACTCCCCCTTACATAATGATCCGAAAACCATATGTATTTGTAGTGTGAACTACACATTAATTCTCCCCCTTTTTGTCAATAAAATTGGCAAAGGTACGAAAATTAGTGGGATCCTAATGAAATTTTCATAGAGACACTTCATGACCAAAAGAAAAGCACATATTAACTTTTTTAGATGCAATCATATAGCCAAAACTAAATGCATTCATCAAGGAGTTTATAAAGATACAAGATAACCTCTATAATATTCCACAGCCGCACTCCCCACAAAGATTTGGCAATTTCAGTTAAGAACTCTCCCCCATAAAATGTCATTCCCGAAAGTCCAACAAGAGCGACCTTACTTTCACAAGAAAAGAAGGATTTCTTTGGACATTAACAAATCACATAAGAATATGAATTTGTATCCAAAAATCTCATTTAAATTAACCATAAGAGAACCCATGATTAATTTAATCGGAAATTCTCACATAAAAGAACTTATGGATCTGCACAACATTTACATAAAGATATGGATCAGGGAAGATCAATACTGCGAAATTAACAAAGATTCATTCTATTTTTCATCACTATTTTCACAATGAAATATAATAGACTTAATCTTTGTAACCAAAAGTCCATCCTATCTTCCATCAATATTTGCATAATGACATAATAGGCTTAACTTTTGTTTGTCAAAAATTCATTCAATCTTTTATCAATACTTGCATACTGACATACAATAGAGTTAACTTTTGAGCATATATGGGACAGTCAAGGTTCACGGACGTAAACAACATATCCCATAACAATTTGCAATATATAAAACCATAAAGATTAATACTGCAAAACCATTCTTAACTTCCTTCTTTGTGATTCACCAACAACATCCTTGTAAAAGCTACAAATGAGTTTAGAAGAGAAGTACTCCAAGAATCCAAGTGCCCAAGTCCAAGAGAAGTGGAACAAGTGCGATGAAACGGAGCAAAACACTCAAAAACATGAGTCGGGACAAAGAACAAAGTTAAATCATCCAAATTCAGTAATTCTCATATCCATTTTGAAGAGAATTCAAATAGGAATAGAATGCAAAAATAATGAGGTCATTCCGAGTTAGAACGAAGAATTTACGACAAAAACAAGTTTACCGAAAAACGACGTCTACAGGCCAGTATGCATACCAGTTTGCAAACAAAATTTCGTGACCTGGAGCAGTATGCAAACGGGTTTGCGTACTAAAATCCATGGATTTTGATTTTAAATGATGGTATGCATACCTGGTATGTGTACCATGAAGTCCAAACATCCCGAACTACTATTTTCGTACCTAAACATTTAAGAACCTTAAACACATATCAAGTTAGGTAGAAATGAATGATAAGCAAGGTACATGGATCATTATAAGTACTCTAAGTAAATAAATAAAAACACAAATCTTGCTCAAGTTTATAGACATACCTTTTTAGAAGAATCTAATCGAATTCTACAGCCTTACCGAACATAATCAGTGCGCCCCAATTCTTGTGCTTCCCTCACCGTATACATAGCAAGGCATTCCTTGGTGAGGATGCACTTACAACACAATAAAGTTTTGTTGAGGTGAACAAGGTCTTTCTCACCACAAGTGACTGAAACAGACTTTTCCGCAACTATGGATTTTTCACCATCTATAGTATTTGGCTTATTCCGTTTCACTTTTGGATTATCATGAAAGAGATCGCTTTTAGAACCTTTCACATCCAAATCCATCTTTCCAAAGAAATTTTTAAGTTCCAACATCATGGATATTGCTTTCTTCATAGTCATGGAATTTTCTGGGAGATCATTCCTTTTCCACACTCAAAACACCATTGACTTTCTTTGGTATCCACTTTTGAGTGCGTTTAGGAACAACTGGAACCTTATTCCCATTACTCTCTTCTAGAATTCTCGGAAGAGAATTGGATTGACTATTCTTTTGAAAGTTAGTCTTTCTCCAATTGGGAGCATCGGATCTTGTCTTTGTCTTTACGAAGTTATCCTTTTGATAACCATTACGATTGTGAAAAGGATTCGTATGACGTTTATAGGAAAATCTAGGTTTATCACAGCACTGATTCCTTTGCCTAAAGGTTGGACAGTTACAACCTTTAACGTTAAGGGGATTAGCCTTAGCATATGATTTTGGTTTCACAACTTCTTGTGATGCCCAAACAAGAACATCATGAAGCTTCTCATTCCTTATACATAAACGACATCTCCTTTCCAGGTGACCTTTATTTCCGCAATAGTGGCAAAGATAAGGAATGTTCTTACCTCGATCCGTGTGTGCTGACTTTGGAGGTTGATATACATTGCTCTTTCGAACTTTAACTGCCGGTGAAGGTATTTCACTTTTGCCATCAGTGGAAACCTTTTGTTGATAAGAATCACTAGCCTTGAATTTTTTTTACCTCTTTGCTAATACTTGGAGCATCTATTCCCTTATAGCCCAATCCTCGTGTATCATGATGATTTTTACTTGCTCCTAGCATAGTGGTTAATTTGCTTGAACTAGTACTGAACTTTTTCAAGTCATCTTCCAAAATTATCAAGAGCAGCAGCTAAATCAGCCTCAAGGCGTTTTTCTCGAGCGAGATAAGCGCTTTCTCTGTCATCAAAACATGTTTGCTGGGAGTTAATCCTTGCTTCAAATTCTGCAAGTTTATCTTCAACCAAAAAATACCTTTGATAAAGATTATCATATTCAAGTGACTTTATACATAGGTTTTCCTCAGAATCCTTGAGGATCGATTTGTTAGAACGATTCGAAACATAAACACCTGCGTAACATCTTCTCAATTTCTTGTTTTCTCGACAGAGAGAAGTCAGAAGAGGTGTGACATGAGAAGTTGTCATCTTCTTCTTTTCCAATGAATTCAAAACCATAACATACTCCGAGACTTCCTCATCAACATCTCTATCAATATCTGAATCACCTTCATCAGAAAATTCATCCAACTGTTCTTCTAGGCGTATTTACCAGACTTGAACAGGTTCTACATTAAGAGAACATTTAGATACTGACCTAGATGTGACAGTTTTCTCAAGTGAATCCAAGATTGGAAAATCATCTGGTAATTTATGAACTGGTACGTTATTAGAGATAGACTCGTCCATAAAAACCAGATTGCTTCAAACACAGACTTATGAGGTCTTAGCGTGTTTGCCTGCTCTGATACCAATTGAAAAAGCGGGGGTATAACAACCTCACCCAATATTTCACTTAGCAATCTGTATGGACTAACTCCAATATACTTTCAAGAGAATCAACTAGACGGTCAGACTCAATCTTAATAAAAAGTTTATCAAAGAGTTATATCTCAATCTCTCGATTCAATCCGCAATCAAACAAATAGGAATTTGCGTGCTTGATTGAATACAAGAGAAATAACTTGAACGGTACCAAAGACCGATGTTCAAGGATCAATCAATTTCAATCAACAACCAAAGGTTGGATTTCCCAATTGATCGATTAAACGCACAACCTGTGATTTTTTAATTATATAACAAAATATAATGCGGAAAAGAAATAACACAGACACCAGAAGTTTCGTTAACGAGGAAACCGCAAATGCAGAAAAACCCCGGGACCTATTCCAGATTTTAACACCACACTGTATTAAGCCGCTACAGACACTAGCCTACTACAAAGCTAACTTCGGTCTGGACTGTAGTTGAACCCTAATCAATCTCACACTGATTCAAGGTACAGTTGCATTCCTTATGTCTCTGATCCCAGCAGGATACTACGCACTTGATTCCCTTAGCTGATCTCACCCACAACTAAGAGTTTCTACGACCCAAAGTCGAACACTTGATAAACAAATCTGTCTCACACAGAAAAGTCTATTGAATAAATAAATCTGTCTCCCACATATAAACCTACGAGTTTTTGCTCCATCTTTTGATAAATCAAGGTGAACAGGAACCAAATGATAACTTGGACTTATATTCCCGAAGAACAGCATAGTATTATCAATCACCTCACAATAATCTTAATCGATTAAGCAAACAAGATATTGTGGAATCACAAATGATGTGACGAAGGTGTTTGTGACTACTTTTATATATTGCCTATCGGAGATATAAATCTCAAGCCAATCTTACGATTGTACTCACACAGGATAGAAACGGCAAGATCATATCACGCAACTACATAGAAAATAGTTGGGTCTGGCTTCACAATCCCAATAAAGTCTTTAAGTCGTTAACCTACAGGGTTACATGAAAAACATAAGGTTAAAGGAGAATCGACTCTAGCTTATACAACCAGTATCACACAAGAGGTGTGGGGATTAGGTTTCCCAGTTGCTAGAGTTCTCCTTTATATAGATTTCAAATCAGGGTTTGTAATCTAAGTTACCTTGGTAACAAAGCATTCAATATTCACCGTTAGATGAAAACCTGATTAGATTCAAGCTAATATATTTCAACCGTTAGATCGAACTTAACATGTTATACACAAATGAAATGCACATTCATTTAGGTTTTGGTAACCGTACCTAAACGTGTACACTTAGTCGGTTCAACAATAGTTAACCAATGGTTAGCCATATGAGCACTTTCATATCAACCTTATTCATCTATACCATAACTAGTTCAAGTGACTCAAATGAACTAGTTAGAGAGTTATTCAATTGCTTAGATCTCATAGTAATATACAAGACACAATGGAAGCAAAATCGATTTTAATTCACTCGAATCAATTTATGAACAATATAGCCAGTATTGGGGTTTAACTCATCATGTCGAAAACACACTCAAAATATGTATTCATGGCTCAAAAAGTGTTTACAAGAAGGAAAATAATGAAACAGGAAATCTGCAACAGCACAGGTGCGTTACAGA